>CM053035.1:140104408-140226908 GCA_028564925.1 Lithobates sylvaticus | reverse complement strand
GCAAAACAATACGAAACTACCAATATTTCAAACATAAATAACTGTATTTATTCTTTGTAAAGGAAAAAGGTGGTTTAAGGGTCTGCTGCCATTTCAATGGCCCCCCTACCATTAAAATACTGTAAATAAAGGTCCCGCACTTGCTGGGCTGATTGTGGTGCGGAACCAAGAGGGCGATTATCCAGCCCTGTCATGTTGCCTTCCACTCCGGCCTCAGGGCCAATTGGTAAGGAGTATGTTCCTGAATGTTTCCGTAAATAATTGTGCATGACACAGCATGCAAGAATAATAGTATTGAGTTTGTACTCTGCCAGATGTAGGGATGTAAGGAGCAATCTGAAACGGTTGGCCATAATACCAAAGGCATTTTCCACCACCCTTCTTGCTCTGGCCAACCGATAATTAAAAATCCTCCTCTCAGGGGTGAGGGATCGTTGGGGAAATGGCCTCATCAGATGGTCACCCAGACCGAACGCCTCGTCGGCAATGAAGACGAAGGGGAGTCCCTCCACATTATCTTCATCTGGTGGCAGCTCCAGCCCACCAGTTTGGAGACGATGACCGAACTCCGTGTGGTTGAAGACTCCTCCGTCCGACATCCGGCCGTTTTTCCCCCACATCCACATACAGAAAGTCATATTGTGCCGACACCACCGCCATCAACACGATACTATGGAACCCCTTATAATTCCAATAGTATGACCCCGAATGGGGTGGGGGCACAATTCGCACGTGTTTGCCGTCAATCGCCCCTCCGCAGTTGGGAAAGTCCCAACGGGCAGCAAACTGGGAAGCCACAGTCTGCCATTCCTGTGGCGTGGAGGGACACTGTGAAGTAAAACAGAAAGATACAATTTAAATTATAAACCAGGCAAAACACCAAACTAAATGCTACAAATTAACAAACAATTTGGAAGAACATATGTATTTATTTTGTAAATCCTTGAAATAAAGCCAAAAGATTAAGGATAAAAGGGACAAATCTTTGATTGATGACCCCTCTGATGGACCAGAGAAGATAATAATGGGGATGTGGGTGGGGAGTAAATAATTGTAAGGTCACACAATACACATGCAATTAATTAAAGGTGTGTGTGGGGGGGTGGGGATAATTACAAGCTGACCAAAACCACATGATATTAATTATCAGGGGGGGTGGGGGGGGTGGGGATAATTACAAGCTGACCAAAACCACATGATATTAATTATCAGGGGGGGTGGGGGGGTGGGGATAATTACAAGCTGACCAAAACCACATGATATTAATTATCAGGGGGGGGGGGGGGGGGGGGGGGGGTGGGGATAATTACAAGCTGACCAAAACCACATGATATTAATTATCAGGGGGGGTGGGGGGTGGGGATAATTACAAGCTGACCAAAACCACATGATATTAATTATCAGGGGGGGTGGGGGGGTGGGGATAATTACAAGCTGACCAAAACCACATGATATTAATTATCAGGGGGGGTGGGGGGGTGGGGATAATTACAAGCTGACCAAAACCCCATGATATTAATTATCAGGGGGGGTGGGGGGGTGGGGATAATTACAAGCTGACCAAAACCACATGATATTAATTATCAGGGGGGGTGGGGGGGTGGGGATAATTACAAGCTGACCAAAACCACATGATATTAATTATCAGGGGGGGTGGGGGGGTGGGGATAATTACAAGCTGACCAAAACCACATGATATTAATTATCAGGGGGGGTGGGGGGGGTGGGGATAATTACAAGCTGACCAAAACCACATGATATTAATTATCAGGGGGGGGGGGGGGGTGGGGATAATTACAAGCTGACCAAAACCACATGATATTAATTATCAGGGGGGGTGGGGGGGTGGGGATAATTACAAGCTGACCAAAACCACATGCAATCAATTTAAAATTGAGGGTCAAGGGGGGTGAAAGGGGGGGTGAGTAAAGCTGTACAATGGAGCTGGTAATATACATTTTTAACCAAAGAAAGTGACTAGGCTAGGGGTGTTTAGGGGGCCAAGCTTCCATGCTGGGGAGGTTGGTGCAAGCAAATATGCATGTGACCCACTAAATAATACATTCTTAAAACTATTTCGATAAGACAACCATAAAATACTAGACAAAAAAACAAAATCCAAAAATAAAAGGAATAGGGGACATTCATAGAATAGTCCTATCATGGTAATTAGCTAATGATGACATTGATGCACTACATTAACAAACATACAAGACATAGGTAATTTTAAAAGAGAAGACTTACCTTAATGTATTCCTCCTGCAGGACGTGGATAATGGCAGAACAGGTCTCTGGAATAATGAGCCCCAGAGCCTGGGGGGGAGATGCCTGTCGTGAACTTGAGGTCCTGCAAGCTTCTCCCCGTCGCCAAGTAACGCAACGTGGCGACTAGCCTCTGCTCCGCACTGATGGCTTGCCGCATGCAGGTATTCTGCCTGCTAATATAAGGGGACAGAGAAGCCAACAGACGGTGAAAAATGGGGTCCGTCATCCGGAGATAATTCCTGAAATCATCAGGATTATTCTCACGGATCTCACGGAGCAAAGGCATATGCGAGAATTGGTCACGCTGGCGCAACCAATTCTTGGTCCATGAACTCCTCCTCACCCTGTTCATGGACCGGGCTCGTGCCAAGGTGTTAACCGCAACACCGAGCCCCTGCACAGCACGAACTCGTTCCCGAGTACGTCCACACTCCATGGCTTCAAAACGGTCGGCTGATCAAACAAACAACTTAACAGAACGCACTGAAGAACAGCAAGGCCTATGAAGAACGACCTGAAAAACAGGAACGAGCGGACCAGAACGGCCTGAGAACAGGTAGGAACTGATCCACACGCACTGAAAGCCAGATACAAACCTCACAAGCACAAACTGAACGGCAGAAGCGAACGAATTAAGCAGAAGTCTGAGAAGCGCGAATCGTCTCTAACCAAACGTCAACTAACACGCGATACACACGAGATTAGCTGACGGGGCCCAAAGGGTGTCGTTTGGGATCTCGAGCTTCCTTTTTCTAGTCCCGTCGTACGTGCGTACGTCATCGCGTGAACCGCCGGACTTTTTTGCGTGATCGTGTGTGGTCAAGTCCGTTCGCTTTTTAGTCCAGCGTACCTAGCGGCAAAGTCCAGCGGATTGTCCGCTGGACTTAGGTCCGCCGGGAAAAGTCCGTACGTGTGTACGCGGCATAAGTGATGGTACTAAAGTATTATTGAAGCGTTTTAGATTCTGTCTTTTGGCTTGGTGCTCCTGGTATATTCCATATGCTTGCAGACAGAGACAGGTCTTTCTACTGAGGATGTGGCTGGTTTCTAAAGAAAACACACAGCTTGGATGATGTAGCACTGCCCCCCCCCCCCCCCGTAGGGCTTTCCCCTTCCTATATTGCAGCCAGTTACCATGGGTTTTCACACAACCGCCCACACTCTCATCCGCTCATTTCCAGTAATCATTCCAGGGGTTTGGGGGGTTTTTTTGTATTCATTGTTGGAACTTGGTTAGGAGAAGGGAACAGTGGGATACTTCAACTGGAATGAATTACAGATGAGGGCAACTCTCACTCGGCCTCACCAGGTTAATTGTGCTACCAGATTTTCTGTTATACCATCCGCCACTTGTATGGGAAGAATAATTCCGCATACACACGGTCCGATATTCCGACGGAAAATGTTGGATGTGAGCTTGTTGGCTGAAAGTCCGACCGTGTGTATGCTACATTGAACATTTGTTGTTGGACTTTCCGCCAACAAATGTTGGCTAGCAGGTTCTCAAATTTTCCGCCAACAAAACGTTGTTGTCGGAATTTCCAGTCATGTGTACACAAGTCTGTTGCACAAGAGTTCACACATGCTTGGAATCAAGCAGAAGGAGCCCAAAGGGTTGCGCACTGGCTATTGAACTTCCTTTTTATCGGCACGTTATACGTATTGTACATCACCACGTTCCCACGTTCATAATTGTTGGCCAACATTTGTGTGACCGTATGTATGCAAGACAAGCTGGAGTCAACAACCTTCGAACAAAAATCCACGGTTTTGTTGTCGGAAAGTCTGATCGTGTGTACGCGGCATTAGTCCTTTGCTTGTTCTGGCAGCAGACTTGGTGAAACTGTTTATCTTCAGGACACACACTAGCATCCCCTTTGACTGGCACCCATTCTCTGACTTTACTAGCTGAAGGGGTGGCCCTCACAGGACAGGCCCCAGGATACAGATCTGTACTCACTGTAGGCTGAAACAGATCCTTCCTGGCGTGTCTCCCTTCCAGTCAGCTCTGCAGGACATCTGGGTTGCAGCTATACTCAAATTCAGGCCCTCAGGTCAACCCCCTGAGGCTGTATGGCAGCTTCTACAGAGGAGGGACAGCTGCCCCCTCCCTCCGGGACCTCGCTCTCCAGCCGAAGACCCAGAGCACATGTGCCCTTGGCATATATACAGTCACCCAGCATGCATTTAGGCACTTTCCTCGGCCAATCACCAGGGCTGTAACTATGCCTATGCTCTCATTTGTCAGGTTTCCTCCCACTATCTAATATGCCCCCCTATTTGATCAATGTGAAACATTCAGACAACATAAGCAGACCCTACCAATGGACCCCTGCTCCCTGGTAGGCAGAGAGCATCTAAATGTACCTGGCAGCCTTCCTGGTAAGCAGAAAGAGCCAAAAACTATACTCTCTTCTAGCACCTACCTAGGAGGGTGCTATATACAGAAAAGAAATGTGTATGAAAAAATGCTCATATACAGGTGGACTAACTTAATATTTTCTACATGTCTGCTGTTCCAGCATTCGGTTGTCAGTGATACAACAGACTGACAAAGCTCTGCAGCAGCTCCAGGTTATAGCTGTGTTTGACATGAAAAGCTGATGCTTCCTGAGCTGCACCCCTCTGAGCTTTAATTGGAAACAATCAACCCTACTCTGGCTGGAAATGAAAGCCGCAACTCGTTACATGTAAAAATGATTTCTTTCAATAGCTGTGTTTACCACATAAGCAAACCTAGAAGGTACTGAGGACAATATTTCATTGTTGGATAAGGCTGAGACAGGCACATGCGTTATCCTAACACCCATCAGTACACACTGACAATTATTCCAAGTTAAAGGGAACCTGTCACTTCCGAAATATTTGTTCATCAATCATCTTGACGCAAGTTGTGACATTTCCATGATATGTTTTTGCAAAAGAATGCTTTTTCAGAAGGATCTCTTTAAATAGAAACAAAAAGCCTTTTCCATGGAAACTAAAGATTTGCGTCGAAAATTTGAGGACCTCCTATTTCTTCTCCAGCTGTAAGTGCAGTGAATATATTTATTGCTGGCAGGCAGGGGAGGATTGGAGGTGGCAAACAATAGTTCAATTAAATCAACTGTCAAAACTTTGTTTTTTTTTTCTGATCCAGTGACAGCTGTAAACTTTTGGATTTCTCATCACTTTCTGTTCTGGTTACCAGGACAAATGAAGTGGGTGAAACTCATCAGCAGGACACAGACAGTAATAACAGCCTGTTAAAAGTTCTAACCATTCCCATTCTATAAAAAAAAGTTTTAGCTTAGCTTTAGCTTTAGCTTTCCGTCGGAATTTATTTGAGATCATGCTCTCAAATTTTCCGACAACAAAATCCGATCAGACTTTTTCCTATCGTGTGTAGAGAATTCCGACGGACAAAGTGCCACGCATGCTCAGATCAAATTAGGAGACCAAACCTATTGGCTACTAGCCTCTACGTAGTTCCGTCGTACGCAACAAACGTCACCACGTTCAGAATGATCGGATTTTCCGACAACTTTGTCTGACCGGGTGTATGCAACACCAGTGTCGGACAAAGTCCGTCGGAAAAAATCCGACGGATTTTGTGGTCAGAAATTTCCGACCGTGTGTACAGGGCATTACAGTTTGTTTTGTGTTTTGCATTTTTTTAAAGTTTTTTTTTTTGCCCAATTTGTTGTTGGGCAGATAAAAAAATGCAAAACGCCAATCGTGGCAAAAATGCACAACGTGCTTTTCTTCAGCTTCTCCATTAAAGTTTATTGAACCAAAAAAGTACAGTTTTGCATTTAGAAAGGTCCCTGATCATTTCCAAAAACACAGCGGCTGATAAAAGCATAGATGTGAACTTGTCCCATAGGAAACCATGTTTAAATGAACTGTAGTGCGTTTCTGCAAAAAGCACCAAAAAACGCATAGGTGTGAACCAAGCCCAAAGTGCTATGCAAAGTGTTGGCACTATATAAATCCTGGAAAATGTGAAAAAATACTGCGCCAAACTCAAATTACTAAGCAGCTAACACAACAATTAGACAAAATTATGAAAAGGATATAAGATAAAAAGTGCAGAGCTAGAGAGAATTAAATCGATTGATGTACTTGCTTCACATAAGCTACACAAAATGTGAAATTGTGAGCGACATGGGTTGCAGGTAAATTGCTATAAAAAACACTCACTATGCGCGAGTGTGATAGCGAGGTACACCAAAAAGAGTTACCGAATGGTGGTCCCAGAATCAGATCCAAATAATGTGAAACCGTGTTATTATGACACAAAACGAAATTAGTGACAAAAATGAAATTATATAAAGTATAGATAAGATGCAAAAAAATTTGTGTTTTAAAACGCCAATAATGCTCTAATACCAATGTGGTGTTATTATAACATCTAGATCAATAATAGACCCTTCAAATGGAGAGCCAAGTTGGTCTTGTGCAATGCGATTCACCTAAATCGCATGAAATCCAAAAATCCAAAATAAAATGTGAACAAAATGACCTAAGTTGCTAATAGTGATGAGACCATAGCAGCAAAATTCATAGATCCTTAAGCATAACCCCCGTGTAAACAAGGTATAACAAAAACTGGAATAAAACTATGACTATAGGAAGTGGAAATGGAACATGCAATCTGTGAGATGTTAAACGGTAGATGATATAATTCTTAATAAACAGTGGTGCTAATATTTAACCTATGTCCACAGGCAACAACCCCGTTGCATCAAAATAAAAAAAAAAATAAAAAAAAAAAGAAACAGTAGTCCTTAATGGTGAGCAATGAAGTCCCAACCAATATGTATACAAACAAATAGATTTCTATAGAAGACAGCAGGATGGTGTTGCGTTTCTATATATTCCTGGGTATTATGGACCCGGACCGACCCAAATTCTATGGTGAGGTCTCCCCACAAACAGGAATAAATTAGGCTGTGGTACTCTTACCAGAGTTGTCGGACTCACAGGCCGTGGGCGGTGAGTCAAACAGGCATGGACCGGAACGACCGGATTTTTGGAGGCTGCAACAAGACTGGCTGTATCCTCTGGATGGTTTGTGGGTGGTCACACCCTCCTACTCACCCCAATGGTATTTCCAGTTGTTCGTATGGGCAGCCGAAGAGATGTGGAGCCCCGATCGTGGTTCTCACCGCAAATGAGTCGGGGTTATAACATGGAAAAAAGAGAGTATCTCCTAATGGTGTAAATCCAATATAAAAAATGTATTTGTAAATAAATATTCCCCTTTAGACAATAAGGGTATATAGCAGAAAAAAACGGTTTAGTAAAGTTAATAAAAAGCACAAAGAAAAGTGGCTTGGGCAAGCATAACACCCTACGCGTTTCATCTTCAGGAGACTTCAACTGGGGTAAAATCCTAAATATTTATAATCATAATAATAATGTAAAATGCAAACCCATGCATTTTTAGACAGACATTTTTGGCAGAGTTTTGAGTATAAAATCCAGTTTCTTCCTCCAACTAAAAAAATGAATAAAGCATGAAAATTATTATTTTTTTTAAATAACAAACATGTTATACTTACCTTCACTGTGCAGCTCGTTTTGCATAGAGTGGCCACGAACCTGGTCTTCTGGGGTCCCTCGGAGGCTGTCTCTGCTCCCCCCCCACAAGGACTTCTCACATTCATGCGTGCTCCCTCGCATGGTGAGGAGGGCTTGCGGGCACGCTCCCGTGATACAGCAGGTGGCCATGGCCGCTCACTGTATCACTCGGCCCCGCCCCCCGGCGCGCCACGTCATTGGATGTGATTGACAGCAGAGCGAGCCAATGGCTGCGCTGCTTTCAATCCATCCACTGTAACCAATCAACGGCCAGGCAGAGCAGCGAAGAGGATGTCGGGGTGAGCGCGGGACTTTCGAGGGGTCAGGTAAGTAAAACGGGGGGGTCTGGCATTGTCAAATGTTTTTTCACCTTAATGCATAGAATGCATTAAGGTAACATTTTTTTTACCTTTATAACCCCTTTAACCACTTCCCATGCAAGACAATTATTTTTTAATTTCCCCACAAATGTTAAATGAACACTTTTTGCTAGAACATGGCTTAGAACTCCCAAACAATTATATTTACTATTAATTATGTTCTGAAAGTCAAGGATATGAGGAATAAAATGGTGTCAGTTGAAATTTTTTATGTTGCACAATATTTGTTCAGCTGTTTACCAAAGCATATTTAAACCGATCAGGTGACTGTAGAACCACCCGGATCACATTTACTGAATTAATGAGCCAGTCATTGACTGAATATTTCATCAAATTTTCCTAACAAAGATCATACAATCTGTCCATTTCATAAACTCCACTGAGACGCAGAAGCAGGCCTTAGGTTATAGGATCTGGCAGCCCTGATCATATAGGCTATTTTTTGGCATAAACTGCTAATGGCTATTATAAAAGATGTGTGTTAAAACATTTCATTCATTGACTTGACCCAGACTACTTAGGCCCCCATTCACACGGACATTCTGATCCAGTCCGGCTGTTAGCTTTTAAGGAGGACCGGATCTGAACCTCCATTCTTCTCTATGGAGCTGAGGTTCTAAACAGACATGTGTCCGTTTACACCCACCTACATCCAGTCCGATCTGATCTGCCAAAAACAGATGAATAGGGATCTGTTTCCATTCCGTCTAGTAGTGGATTGGTTTGCAGTCGGGTTTAAACGGTCAACCAGCTGCCCATAGAGAAGAGCGGTCTGTGTCCGTATGCGCTCTACATGAGCGGACCGGAAACAGACCTGTCATCCGCCTGCTAAGGGGGATGAATGGAGAGATCCCCTGCTGAGCAAGTGGATCGCAGCCACATGTGAAAGGGGCCTTAAGTAGGACAACAAAGGATGCAAAAAACATGGCAAAAAAAGCATGTCACATCACAGGTGTAAATGCAGCATAAGTGTGCATGCTCCATTGTGCAGCTCCTCGTCTCAGAGACATAAACACTGTGAATGCTAGCTTTAGAACCTTCTCCTGTGTTTTTCCCCTCTGTGAGAAGCGAAAGACACCATCTATCGTTTTCCTCCATGCTAGAGAATGTTGGAACAACAACAGCAAGTTGCTTATGTACTGTGACTATATATGCATTTTACCTGTCTATGCAGCAGGTGGCACTGTAGTGTTGTAGTGTAATGTGCATGTAAATCTATTGTATGATGCAATGAGAGGAAGTGCTTTTCTGAGTTTTCGGTTTTGTTCCTGTTTCCATGCTGTTAAGATATGTTCTGTTATCCTACATGCAAGTAAAGTTGTTTCCTGTATTCAAGAAGCTTCCAGCGCATCATATTGACCCCCAGAAGGTTTTACCCCTTCCATAACCAGGGCATTTTTTGCTATTCAGCAGTGCGCTAATTTAACTGGCAAATGCTTGGTCTTGCAACACGGTCCACCAATGAAATTTATAAAAAAAAATTCACACAAATAGAGCTTTCTTTTGGTGGTATTTGATCACACCGCTGTTTTTTTTTCTATATAAATGAAAAAAGGGCTTTTGAAAAAAAAAAAATATTTTCTAATTTCTGTTATAAAACATTCAATAAAGAAATCAAATAATCTAATTTCTTCATAAATTGTATTCTGCTACATGTCTTTGGTAAAAAAAAAAAAAATCCCAATAAATGTATATTAATTGGTTTGTGCAAAAGTTAGAGTGTCTACAAACTATAGTGTATATATATTGGAATTTACACAGCTTTAGACTCTATATTGTAATGACAGTGATGATCAGCCACTTATAGTGTGACTGTGGTAGTGTGGTGGGCAATCTGGCACTAACAAGCACTGCGGGGAGGTGTTGCGCAGGGCCGGCGGTCGCGATGACCGCATGCCACGTGTGATCGTGCGCACGAGAGCCAGAACAGGGACGTGTGTGTGTAAGCACACAAATCCCTGTTCTGTGAGGAGAGGAGAGGCAGATCGTGAGTTCCTAATAGCTAGTAACAACGATCTGTCATTTCCTCCAGTCACTCCCATCCCCCTACAGTTAGAACACAGACTAGGGAACACAGTTTTAATAATAAAAATGACATAAAACTATCCCCTATTTTGTAGATGCTATAACTTTTGCGCAAGCCAATCAATATACGCTTATTGCGATTTTTATTACCAAAAATTTGTAGAAGAATACACATCGGCCTAAACCGAGGAAAAAAATTGCCTTTTTTAAAAAAGAAGTGGGGATATTTATTATAGCAAAAAGTACAAGATATTGTGTTTTTTTCAATTGTCGCTCTTTTTTTGTTTATAGCGCAAAAAATAAAAACAGCAGAGATGATCAAATACCACCAAAAGAAAGCTCTATTTGTGGGAAAAAAAAAAGAATGTCAATTTTTTTTGGGTAGAGCGTTGCATGACCGCGCAATTGTCATTTAAATTGTTGCAGTGCTCTGACAGATTGGCCAGAATCTACCCAGACAGACAACCGACCTGCCGTAGATGCGACGCAGACATTGGCACATTTTTCCATACGGTATGGTCCTGCCAGCGCCTTGAAGGGTTCTGGAGGGGGGTAGTAGACGTAATCAACACTATAGGTAAGATTAAAGTGACTTGCGACCCCAAATGTTTACTGCTGGGAATATGTGACATGTTAGAAGCCCCTCAAGCTAAGAAGTTGTTCGTTTTCTACGCAGCTTTCTACGCGAGGAAAGCAATAATGCTGTGCTGGAATAAACCCGCCCCTCCCACGGTTCTACAGTGGCAGACGCTTATTGATCAAGCGCTGCCACTGTATAAACTGACATATCTTGGGCGCAACTGCCCACAGAAATTCGACAAAATATGGGCCGCTTGGGTCCGTGAAAGGAGACTTCCCCTGGACTGACTTGGAGCATGTGTTTTCACGTAGGCATAGGACAAAACTGGAGAATGCACAAGAATTGTGTATGGCTATAGACCGCAATATAATAAATAATCGCACTGTGAGCAATAAATTGGGGATTCATGCCGGAGTCAATAGATATATCCCCTTATTGGTGCATGTCCCTGTACAGGGAACTGGGGGTCTTTCCCCCGTCCTATACCGAACATATTGTAAAGTGTGAAATTATGTTTTTGCTTGGCTACTGTAACACCACGCTGTATATGTAATGTATTCTTTTACCTTGTGAGGATGTATCACTGCACTTTGTTCTGTTTGTTTTCGTGTTGAAACTTTAATAAAAATTTTCTGTTAAAAAAAATTGTTGCAGTGCCAAATCGCAAAAAATGGCCTGCTGAAATAAATGAAGATAGAGAGTAAGATCAGGGCTTGGTAAGTGCATTATGGCCACTAGAGGGAGCTGATGACCATAGGAAATAGGTATTTATTTATTTTGATCATTGGCTCCATCTAGTGGCCATAATGCGGTTATTTCCTGATTCACCTTATTCCTATGGATAAATAACATTTGACCTAGAGAGAAAATGGCCTAATAACATTTGGTTTTGCCAACTTTGCAATTTTCTTTTATAAATACATGCCTATATGGTTGCAAAGATATGTACTATTTTACTAACACATGACAAAGATGGAAAACTAGATTTCCACCTTAAGGTTTGTTTTACCGTAGTCATTAAGAGGTTAAAGTGGTTGTAAAGGCTGAAGATTTTTTTACCTTCATGCATTCTATGTATGAAGGTAAAAAACCTTCAGTGTGAAGCATCCCCCCCCCCCCCCCCCCCAATACTTACCTGAGCCTGATCTTCCTCTAGCGAGGTGCATGGGAGCATCGGTTCTCTGGGGCTTTCCCCCCTCATAAGCTCAGTCAATTACAGCCAGTGAGCCAATGAGGAGAGAGGGGGGCAGGGCCAAGCCACGGCTCTGTGTGTGAATGTACATGCAGAGCCGCAGCTTAGGAGTGAGCCTGCTTAGGTGCCCTTTGGCAAATTTTTTATATTAATATCACTTTGACTGATTTGATTCTTTCAAATATTCTGGTTTCCTGCATCTTACTATTGACTACAAGGTGATGGGTCATAAGCATGGCTGCCCAGGACCCTGGTCTTATTCTTGAACCACAGAGCAGTAATGAAGCATCACCACCAAGGTTCAAACAAGCGTTTTTGCCAAGCCTTTTCTCTATGCCAGCTCGGTAATAGATCAAAATTGCTGGGTCCAAGCATGCAGAGGCAGCTAATAGGAACGCAAATATTTTCTTTTTTACCATGTCAAGTTTCCTCACCATGCGGCATGCAAATCATTGTATGCTAATTTATACTTTATGCAGCTTCCTTGATTTTATTAATTTGACCTTTTATTTTCTACATACATCACATGTTTAAAATTAAAATGTCACGTCTCTGGCGGTAAGCATGCGATTTCATACATTTAAACTCCTGGGGGTGCCTATTAAAATGATTTTTCTGGTTTAGGAACACATATTTAAACCACTGAATATGAGAAATGAAGGAAATCGTCAGCTTCCCACCAGTTTGATCCACTCTGGGAATTAAGTAAGAAGCTAAAAGCAGCAAAATGAGTCGAAAAGAAATGTTTTCAGTGGTGTGATATTGTTTAAATCGTTATTTCACAGCAATTTCTTTCACTTAGTACAGGAAATAATGTTCCAAACAAATAGGGACATGTAAATATTTTGTTTTGTACCCAATTATGGAAAACAGACCCGCGCAGGGTGCAATAATGTGGTTTTCTGTGTTACATAAATTTACACATTAGTCTGACACAGGCATGTAACAATACGCAGACTGCTTTTATTTTCTAGCTGCCCCAGGAAAAATTGGAAGAAAATGTTTTTTTAAAATAATAATGCGGAAATGCAGGCAACTTGTAGTAGGTGCAAAGTATCTGTATTATTCTTCAAATTAATCCTGGCTCCTTGAAGGTGGGGCTTAGTGGATGGGAGGAGGCAGGGCTTAATCTTGACTTGTGCAAAAGTCAATGCCTTTTGAACAGCCTGAATCTAGAGTATGAGGGCTCTACGGGACTTACCATATATACTCGAGTATAAGCTGAGTTTTTCAGCACATTTTTTTTTGCTGAAAATGCCCTCGGGGGTTCCTAGCACTAAGTGGCCCCGAGATACGGGGCCCCAAAGTCAGTCAACTGTGTCCACCTGCAGCTATGTCATTTCGGGACCCTTTGGGTCCAGAAACCTCAAATTTTGCCTTCAGCTAGGGGGCACTTAGGAACCCTTAACTACCAAGTTTGAAGTTCGAGGGACCTATGGCTGCAAATGGACACAGTGAGGCTGCAAATGGGAATTGTTGACCGTCTTTTCCACTTACAGTAGCTGCACATTTCTCACCCTAGGCTTATACTCGAGTCAATAAGTTTTCCCAGTTTTTGGTGGTAAAATTAGGTGCCTCGGATTATATTCGGGTTGGCTTATACTTGAGTATATACGGTACCCTACGTTTACACCTATGCATTTTTTTGTGCGTTTTGCAGTTTTCAGAAATGCACTACAGTCCATTTAACATGGTTTCCTATGGATGTAGTTCACATCTGTGCATTCCGCAGTGCTGTTTTTTGAAATGGGTCTTAAAACTGTGTGGGATCCCCCCAAATCCATACCAGGCCCTTCGGGTCTGGTATAAATTTGGAGGGAAACCCCACAAAGGGGAACCCCACAATTAAAAAAAAAAAAAAAATAGTGTGGGCCCCCTCCCAAATCCACACCAGACCCTTATCCGAGCATGCAGCCCGGCAGGTCAGGAAAGGGAGGGGGACAAGCAAACGCTCCCCCCCCGAACCATACCAGGCCGCATGCCCTCAACATGTCCCCATATTGATGAGGACAAGGGCCTCTTCCCCACAACCCTGGGCTGTGGTTGTGGGGGCCTGCGAGTGGGGGGCTTATCGGAAGCCCTCTTTAACAAGGAGGCCCCCAGATCCCACCCCCCACCCACATGTGAATAAGTATGGGGTACATAGTACACCTACCCATTAACCAAAAAAGTGTAAAAGTGAATAAAGACAGTATAAGAGTTTTTGACAAGTCCTTTATTAAAAAAATAAAAAAACAATGCCCCCTCATGTAGATCCATCTTCAATCACGATGCCCGCAGCCACAGCCGGGCCCAAAAAAAAAACTCTGCTTGCGACAAACGCTACCGCAGTATGCCTGCTTCACCATGTCACATCTCTTAACCACTTGCCGACCGGACCACAGCCGAATGATGGCTACAGCGCGGTTGGCTAATTCTGGGACGGCCTACAAAGATATCCTCCCAGACTCGCGCTTCCTACGCAAACCCTGGGGCGCACACATGAATGTGTCCATGCTCACCGGGTTCACTGGACCCGGTGCATCACGGATCGTGGTAAAGAGCCAATGACAGGGGTCCTTTACCATGTGATCGCTCCATCCAATGACGGAGCGATTACTTGTCAACAAACCGGCGCACATATGGTTCAGCTCTCTCCTCTGCTTGCACGCTGTACACACCGATCGGTACAGCATGTGAGGAGAGGTGGGGGACTGCAGCACTCACCCCTGCCTCATCCATGCCTCATTCTAGCCCATATGTGCCTCATTCATGCCTCATCTGTGCCTCATTCATGCCCATATGTGCCTCATCTGTACCTCATTCTAGATACACTAACAAATTGAAGCTGAACTCCAGCTAACACTTTATAAGCACTTACAGCAAACTGTTTTTTTTTTTTTTTTTTGGGGATAAAGATTTTACGTAAACGAATACAAGCTAATCATTGCAAGCACCCTTGTCAGTGGTAAATAGTTTTTTGCAATCTTCTAACTGCTACATCTGCAGGGCAGCTAGTTCTGTTGAAAGATATCAGACTTACTAGCCAGATCACCAGAAAAAAAAAGAAAAGAAAGAGAGTTTAAAAAATAAAACTAGACTAAAAACTAAGCAGACATGACATCTAATAACTGGTAAGCTGCAATATAATTAATATTTGCTTATGGCTTTTGGGTTTAATACCACTTTACCTGCTTGCCGGCTGTCATATGACAGCCAGGCGGCACGGCTCTCGTTCTGGGCGGACGTCATATGACACCCTCGCCTGCCCGGCCCACCAGGGGGCACGCCCGCCCGCGGTGTGTCTAAACACACAGATCCAGGTCCTGTCAGAGGAGAGGAGACCGATGGTGTGTTCTCAGTACAGAGGAACACTGAATTATCTCCTCCCCTTGTGAATCCCCTACCCCTACCGTTAGAATCACTCCCAGGGAACACAATTAACCCCTCGATCACCCCCTAGTGTTAATCCCTTCCCTGCCAGTCACATTTATACAGTAATCAATGCATTTTTATAGCACGGATCGCTGTATGAATGTGAACGGTCCCAAAAATGTGTCAAAAGTGTCCAATATGTCCGCTGCAATATCGCAGTCACGATAAAAATCGCAGATCCCCGCCATTACTAGTAAAAAAAAAGAATAATAAAAATGCTATAAATCTATCCCCTATTTTGCAGACGCTATAACTTTTGCGCAAACCAATCAATATACGCTTATTGCGATTTTTTTTTTTTACCAAAAATATGTAGAAGAATACCTCAGTCGGCCTAAACTGAGGAAAAAATTTGTTTAAAAAAAAAAAAATGGATATTTATTATAGCATAAACTAATAAATATTGTGTTTTTTTTCAAACTGGTCACTCTTTTGTTTATAGCGCAAAAAATAAAAAACGCAGAGGTGATCAAATATGACCAAAAGAAACCTCTATTTGTGGGAAAAAAATAATAACAATTTCATCTGGGTACAGTATTGCATGACCACACAATTGTCATTCAAAGTGTGACAGCGCTGAAAGCTGAAAAATGGCCTGGGCAGGAAGGGGGTGAAAATGCCCTGTATTGAGGTGATTAAGCAATCCTGAGAAGCCTATTTTACATGAATGTGATCACACTCACAAAAAAAAAAAAGACTACAGCATCCCTATAGAAAAGTTTGCTGCCCCTTAAAATATTGTAACCTTAGACCTCAGCCTACATTGACTTTAATTTCAGGTCTGCTGCTGACCAAATTCTTCTGGCTGCCATTGTATTATTATTATTATTCTATGACCTATATGTGAGATTCCATTAGTAAATCTATTGGATTACTTGCAGCACATTTGTCATTCGGTATTAAATATGCATTTACTTCATAGAGCGGCAGTGACTGGTGTACTCTCTAAGGTCTGCGCCAGCCTTCAGTATGGACATAGAACATCACACGTTCACACGGATAGCTCCGGGGCGGCCTGTCATTGGGGGATACAGAAAAAAAAGTCCCACAGAGCAAATGACTTTAAAGTCCCTTCTTATCCTGTGATAACTGGTTAAAAATTTTAGAAGGATGCAAAATAATTAATGGCATAGAATAAAAGGAAACAATATTTCATTTTGCTGGGTTATGAATAATGCATTCATAAATATTATTGCAGCTGCGGCTTTGTTTAGAATTTTATTTTTTTAAAGGGAAAAAAGGTTAAATGTTAGAAATATTAAAATTCAATGAAATGAAAGCTTTATATCATTGTATTCAAGAATAAATGTGCTTCCGTGATAAAAACAAAAAAAAAAACAAACAAAAAAAACATAAATGAACTGCTGATTTGTTTTTTTCATATCTGGTCCAAGGCCAGCTAAGCCGACTTGTGTACAGCACCTTCCTGAAGTGTCTGGATGTGCAGAAAGGAAGCCAATGAGAAGAGGGGGAGCAGAAACAGGATACATTGAGGGACATTTATTCATCAAGCTTGTCTTGTTAGAATTTTTACTGTCTCAATCAAGAATTAGTAAATAGATAAGAAAGTATATCATATTTACGTGCTTACATTTTTTAATTTTTTTTTTTACGTTTCTTTAGCTACTTATTGCTTTCTTCAGTTACTTCTGGTTTCTTTCCTAGGCAAATTATGTCATTAGAGATGGGCCGAGCACTCCTGCCCCCCCCCCCCCCCGGTTCGGTTTGCGCCAGAACTCTCGAACATCGCAAAAGTGTGAATACGAAAGATGGACCGTATTGAAGTCTATGGGACCCGAACTTGAAAAATCAAAAGTCCACATTTTGAAGGCGTATTGGCCATAAAAAGGGTATGGGGGTCCGGGTACTGCCCTGGTGAACATGTACCAATGCAAAAAAAAAAAGTTTTAAAAAAGACATTTTTTTAAGTAGCAGTGATTTTAACCACTTAAGGAGGTGGTCCACCTAAAAAAAAAATATTAAAAGCCAGCAGCTACAAATACGGCAGCTGCTGACTTTTAATAAATGGACACTTACCTGTCCCAGGGTCCAGCTATGTCGGCAGCCAAAGCCGATCGATCGTTCGGCTATCGGCAGCTGCCGTCACCATCCTCGGTGAGGGAATCAGGAAGTGAAGCGTTGCGGCTTCACTTCCCGGTTCCTTACTGCGCAGACAGCGCGGGGGGATGGGAAGAGGCGTAGACTCCCGTGGGAGTCTATGCCCGGAAGTGGGTGCAAATACTTGTCTTAGACAGGTATCTGCACCCCCCCCCCCCAAATGTGACACCAGAGGTTCCGAAAAGCGGAGGTTAATTTTTTGTGTGAACCTCCGCTTTAAGGACCGCCCACCGCATATACACTGTAGCAGGGTGGCTCTATTGCGCAAAACAACGTAACCTGTACATTCATGCAATAGATAGTGTGGGCGCGTGCGTCCGCTGCACGGAGGAGGAGACGATGCACGTGTCCGGCGGACCCGATGTCTGCCGACCACCTGCGAACGCTTCACAGAGAGGCAGAACGGGGATCTGCCTATGTACACAAGGCAGATCCCCATTCTGACAGGGGAGAACATGGAGATCGTCTATTCCTAGTAATCAGGAACAGCAATCTCTGTGTTGTTCCTGTCAGTACTTCCTCCACACAGTTAGAAACATACTGAGGGAACACATTTAACCTATTGATCGCCCATGATTTTTACCCCTTCCCCGCCAGTGTCATTTATACAGTGATCTGTGCATTATTTTTATCACTGATCAATGTATTGGTGTCACTGGTTCCCGAAATGTGTCACTTAGGGTCAGATTAGTCTGCCGCAATGTCGCAGTCCCACCATATGATGCAGACACTGCCAATGGGATGTGGAAGATCACTGAAGCTGCCCCCTTCTCCACCACTCCTCCTTTACCAACAGAAGCGTCAACACTAGCTTTTCCATGAGACTGTAACCTACCAGAGTCTGGAAAGGCGTAACGTTACATAAACTCCTCTCTGCGATTGCAGGATGGGTACTGAGACTTTCCCCTTGTAACGGTGGTCAAGGAGGTTTGCCAACCAATAATGATCCTTATCTTTGATGTCACAAATTCTTGGGTCCTTTTGAAGGCTTTGTAGAATAAGGGAGCCCATTTATTGAAAATTTGCAGAGGCACGAGAAGCAGAGTCCTCATGGTCACTGAGGATTACAGTATCTGGAACTGCCTCCTCCCAGCCACGTACTTCTCCCAAGGTGTTTATGGACTGAAAACTATCTCTTAAAATCAGTCACTAAAGAGTTTCTTCCTCTAAATGGGACTTTAAAACGGGGTACTGCTTGACTCAGATTCAGGCAGTAATTGCTATCAAAAATACATAATTTTATTTAAATAGAGTAAGGTTAAAAGTGTTTTGAACGTACAAAGCATGGAAAATCCAGGATGCAGATTTGAAAAATGAGAAAAATTTAAATACAATGTAAAATAACCAAATTTCTATTGAAACAGATGTGGCAACAGAGATAACCCAACGCGTTTTGAGTCTGTGGTAATAAGTCTCTTCTTCAGGGGTGGGTGGTTACATCAGGACAATAATACGTCTACAATTGAAAGAAACATGAATAGAAGAATACATAGATCATAACATTACATTTGCAAAAGCTTTCATGAAATGCTTGGTTTGTATTTGAATTTAAACACTGACCATACACATTGCATAGAGATTCGCAGAAACTTGCATCCAATTTTAAAACGATTGAGAAATGCTGCAGCCTCAAAGATGTCTGATCGGGCATGGAGGAGATGGATATACACAAGTTGGAAAAACCACCACGCTCAAGGAAACCGTCAATTCACAAAGGGCGCTCTAAACAATACCCCGGAAGAAACCTGGTTCAGTGGCCTACAGATGACCAAAATCGCTGGGGGCAAGATAGACAACAAAAATAATTCAATATATTCTCCTCAAAGCTGAGGAAGATTACATCTTATAAGTTCCCAATGGTCCAGATAGACAGGACAAAAACTAAAAAATAGAGAGCAAGGAGACATAAAACGAGAAGGGGGACATTAATAAGTACCCCATAATCGTACCTGTATATATATATATATGCCCCAATGTTGACAAACTCTCATCATCTGTTTGTGGTAGGTTACCTCATAGGAGCTCATAGCCTGGAAAGGTCCAAACAGCCTTAATGTGCAGCAAGGGAGAAAGCCAGTATGATGTGTGTCTTTTTATATAGGGTGTATAGGGATCTGCCGTCCGATGGTCCATTAGTGTAGACCCCCCCAGGACAAAGAACCCCCCTCTATTAGTAATCCCCCCATCGCAAGCCGACACTCACCACCTCCCCCCGTTACCGCACCAGCTCGGGCTGGAGAGGAGAAGACATTGTGCAGCTGTGCTGCCCGCGTAGAGAATCGACTGTGACAGGCTTGGGCAGCAGCGCCATAGTGAGAGACAGAGGGGAGGAGGAGTAGGAGAACACAGGCCAGGCATGGCCGCAGCGCTGAAAGAGGGTTTTCAGGCTGAAAAAAAAAAATGCAAAAAGGAGCCAGGACTTCTGTCACCCTCGGGATGGTGTCACCCCTGTAGTGGGTGGCACCCGGGTGCGGACCGCACACCCCGCACCCCCTAGCAACGCCACTGTTTCCACCTTGTTACCGGAGACCACTGTGAGTAAGCTGGAGCCAGTACCAGAGAAGTCTTCTCACCATCCGGGGATGGTGGAGAAGTGGGAAAACTTCAGCAAGTGCCAAGCCAGGGACCCAGTGGGACAGCAGAGGTGATGCTTGAGGAGCATCAGTGAATGCCAAGCCAGGGACATAGCGGGTCAGCAGGGGTGACACTTGAAGAGTTTCTGTGAGTGCCAAGCCAGGGACCCAGCAGGGAAGTGGGGGTGACGCTTGAGGAAGATACCGAGTTATGGAAGTGGAAGAGCTCAGGAAAACCAGTGGTGATTGGGTCCGAGAGTCTAGTGAGAGACTGGGAGCTCAGTGAGTGAAGACCTACAGTGAGAGACTGTAGAGTGCGAGGAGAACTATTCTGTGTTACCAATAGTTAAGTACAATACCGTTAGTGACTGTTACAAGATTTGTTGCCATAGGAGACAGCAGTCCTACCTATACAGAAGTGGTATCTGGATGGAGGCCTTCCACTATATAGCTGTCTACCTATAGAAGTCTCTGAGTCTTATCATTGCATCTACTTAAGGGTGCCCTGGCCCTAACCCGCTCTCCCACAGTTCTGTTAAGAGACAGTAAATTCTGGCATCCCCCTCCCCCAACTGGAAAGCCCTGGTGTTGAATTTAGGCTCCCATAGAGATGAATGGCTGTATGTGCTGGTGCTGCTATCGTAAAAACACAAATATAACATTCATATGCACACATGCTTACATATCCATGTTTAAAATAGTACCACCCAGGGTATAGATGAACACAGCTATTTATGTCTATGGGAGGCTGTAAGCTGCACTTATGTTGCCCAGGCGGGGTAAGATGCCAGAATTTACTTTGAATGTAAGCCCTAAATGGGCAAATAGCATCTATTTGGCCAGACAGAGGTTATTTATATGTACAATATATCACGGTGGAGTGCTGGGTCCTTGAGATGATCTCTTTCAATAATGTCTTCGGCTTCCAGGACATAGCTGTCTATGGCCATTACGTATTCATAGCAGATTGATATCTCTTTTATTGTGCCTACTGTGGGTAATGAATGTCCCTTCACGATTACACTGTCTCTGCATCTGACATTAGGGAAAGTGATTAGAATTGTCATTCTCCTCTCAGCCACAGTAATTTATCACTCTGTAAAACAAGTGAGAGCGCTGAAGCTCACGGCTGCGAGGATTTTCTTTGCATTAATGGAAGTAGTTAGAAGTGGCGCCCTTCTGCAGGTTTAAATGTAACTCATTATGGAATTTTTCAAAGCAACGCACTATAACCTCCTGGTAAGTAATTAACAGGATTAACTAAATAAAAACCGTGGGCATAGTCAAAATAGATTGTTATTGTATCTCTTGTTTAACCCTTTCATTACCAGGGTCGTTTTTTGTGTAGCACCCTGTAGTTTAGGCAGGGAGCTCCTCTAAAATGTACTTGCCAGGAGTAGTTATCCTGGTTGATTGATAGAGATCTATTGATTTCTCCCTGTTTGGCCTTGTTGCACTTTTCCCTTTTACCACTAGGTGGCTGGGTACTTGGTGGTACTAGATATGAGAAGGGCAACCCAAGGTCAGGTTATGGGTATGTGGGGTATCTCAGCCAATGGGCAGTGGTTTTCTTGAATCCCTTAGCCTGCTGGGAGAGCTATATATATCCCCCCCCCCCCTTTCCTGACCTGCCAGGTTGCGTGCTGGGATAAGGGTCTGGTATGGATTTTGAGGGGGGACCCCTACACCATTTATTTTTTAATTTTGGCATGGAGTTCCCCTTAATACCCATACCAGACTCAAAGGACCTGGTATGCACTGGTGGGGGAACCTACGCCGTTTTTTTCTTTGATTTCTACTCTATATTGCCGGGAATCGGCAATTCATTACAGCCGCAAGCAATTTTAAATGATATTTTTTCTTTTAGGAATCTCATTTTGCTGCGGTACAGTAAAAAACACGAGAAAGATGCGCTACTTTACAGGCTTACTAAGGACACCCCCAGGCACGATATTTAAAGGAATTTTTCATTTTTATTTTTTCACTTTAAGCATTATTAAAATCCCTGCTCCTGAAAAAACGTCTGTTTTAAAAACATTTTTTCCAATTGATACGTGTTCCCTGGGGCAGGACCCAGGTCTCCATACACATTTTATGAACTTGCATATAAGCCTTCAGTGAGAACTTTGGATTTTGCAGGTTCGAGCCCCATTGACTTCCACTATTCCCGCATATGCGATCTGACAGGCATGTTTGCCATCATTAGTGCTGCTTTCCATTTGCATTAGCACCCAGTTTCTGAGAGTTGAAGTCCTAATTGGCCTTAATTGTGTGCTATTTTCTGGGACTGCAGGATCATTTATTGGCGCTATAGTAAATGACCCCCATATTGCTTTATAAGGCTACTACAGATCTATGTTAGTTTTAGTTGTTCATGTAGCCTGGAAAAAAACACAGCAGGGGACAAATTGGGTTTCCAGGTACACATGACATTCCAGTGTACAGGACCGCAGCAAATATCGGTAACTTATTAATAAATAACAATGCTTTGCTGCAGAGAGTCTCATAGCTCAGCACTATTCATTAAACATGAAGACCTTTTGTTTCACTTCTAAGCCAGCCACCGCAATGATTATTTTATATGTGTAGATGGCAGCCATATTAATTCAGAATAGAGCCAGCAAAATTGTGTTAAATATTTCATAGACTGACACACAAAGGTAAAAGTTACTTTTACAACATATTGTAGTGGGGTAAATCCTCTTAAAGGGAAACTATAATGGTTTTGGCTCCGTTTTAGTTTATTTATTTTTTGTGTGCAGTCTTTGTTTTAAATGTAAACATTTAATAAATGATAAATGAATTCGAGAGCATTGAGGGTTATCTAAAGAGAAAAAAGAGCAGTAGTTATCTTCTTTCAGGTAGGGTATCTCTCTCTGAAAACTTTAAAACTAATTTTAGTCTCTTTTTTTTGTGTGTGTAAAATTCTGCTTGAGCTAATGAGCTCTGTAAATAAATGGCTTTTTTTACTAGAACAAAGCTTGAAGGGGACCCTGCGGCATCATGTAACCACCCTAAAGACATCAGAAAAAGAAAGAAAAAAGAAAATGCAGAGCAAATTACTGCCCAGGGACCTTTGGTGTTGAAAGAAGGGGAGCCTGGAGGGGGCAGTGTGGAGAATCCAGAGCCCAAAGTACAACTTTAAAGCAAAACTGAAGCCTACATACTTACCTCCCGTCCAATGGTGCAAGACATGCAAGGTCCTTCCCCAGCGTTATCATCAATCCATCTTCTTATGGATGTTGGTCCTCAGCCATCTCTATTGGCCAACACAGAATGACATAACTCATGCATATGTGCAGGGCTTCAGTCACCAGGGCACACAGGCACCATGCCGGAAATTTAAACTGGGCTGTGTGTGTGCAGATCAATGAACATTTTAAAGAAGATTGCAAGCAGGTGGGTATGTTTACTACAGAAGAGCCATTGAATGCCTCTTCCACAATAAAGAGTCTGCCTGCTCACATTTATTAAAATTAGGACTTTAGTTCCACATTGTCATCTTCCTATTCAGCAAAGTATACACAAAGATTCAAGCTCACTCACTGTCTCCTTGCTGCAGGACTCCACACTGAATGTTGGATTGTGTCACTGATGATGTCACTGGTACATGGGGAGGTCACACGTCCCCCCAAACTTGGAAGCTCTGCTCTGTGTAAAGTAATGATAAGAGGGGGCAAGTGAGCATGACTTGTGAGTATATAGTGCCTTGAAAAAGTATTCATACCCCTTGAAATTTTCCACATTGGGGGTTATTTACTAAAGGAAAATCCACTTTGCACTGCAAGTGCACTTGGAAGTGCAGTCGCTGTAGATTCGAGGGGGACATGCAAGGAAAATAAAAAACAGCATTTTAGCTTGCACATGATTGGATGATAAAATCAGCAGAGCTTCCACTCATTTCAGATCTACCCCTTAGATTTAGAGCGACTGCACTTTCAAGTGAACTTGCAGTGCAAAGTAGATTTGCCTTTCGTAAATAGCCCCCTTTTTGTCATGTTACAACTAAAAAACGTAAATGTGTTTTATAGGGATTTTATGTGAAAGACCAACTAAAAGTGGCACATATCTGTGAAGTGGAAGGAAAATTATAAATGGGCAATACAGTGTTCAGGGTGATGTTCAGTGTTAGTTTTCTGCCACACATAGAGTTTTGCTTTTAGGCCAAAAAGTTAAATTTTGATCTCATCTGACCAAAGCACCTCTTCCTGACCAGAGCACTTCTTACAATTTGGCCTTAGCTGGTAATTGCGTGGTCATGCAATGCTGTACCCAAACAAAATTTGTGTCCTTTTTTTCCCACAAATAGAGCTTTCATTTGGTGGTATTTGATCACCTCTGCGGTTTTTATTTTTTGTGCTGTAAATGAAAAATAATAAAACATTTTGAATTTTTTAAAATATTTTTTACTTTTTGTTATAAAAAAAATACAATGAAATTAATTGTATTCATACATTTAGGCCAAAATGCATTCAGCCACATGTCTCGGGTAAAAAAAAAATTCAATAAGCGTATATTTATTGGTTTGCGCAAAAGTTATAGCGTCTACAAACTAGATTTCACTTCCTCACTACCTATCACAGTTTCAGAGGCCATGATGTGCCAAGATAGCACAACCCCCCCCCCCAAATTACCCCATTTTGGAAAGAAGACACCCCAAGCTATTTGCTGAGAGGCATGTTGAGTCCATAGAATATTTTGTATTTTGCCACATGTTTTGGGAATATGACAAACATTTTTTTTTCACAAAGTTGTCACTAAATGATATATTGCTCAAACATTACATGGACATATGTGAAATTACACCCCAAAATACATTCTGCTGCTTCTGCTGCCAAAAAAAGAGTAAAAAATATATGCAGAAGCATGGGAGCAATCCACCCCTAATGTTAGTGGCAAATCGCCCCTCCATGCCCCCATGCTTCGGCATATATGCTCTTTTTTTTAACTGTGGTGGTGAAATCACCTCCTACAGTGCTGAAGTTGCTGATCTACATATCATGAGAGCAAATGCTGTTGCTGTCAAGATAAATAAATCAGTGCTGCAGCTGAATGGCATACCCAAAAAGCAAACAACGGTAACAATAAAACATTAACTCAATTAAACAACAACAATCTGTGCCAAAAAAAGAGTAAAACATTTATGCCGAAGCATGGGGTCAATCCGCCCCTAATGTTAGGGGCAAATTGCCCCTCCACCCCTGCCCCCATGCTTCAGCATATATGCTCTTTTCTTTTAACTGTGGTGGTAAAATCACCTCCTACAGCCTGGAGTCGCTGATTTACATATTGTGAGAGCAAAGGCTGTTGCTGTCAAGATAAATAAATCAGTGCTGCAGCTGAATGGAATACCTGAAAAGAAAATAATGGTTAACAATAAAACACAGTAAACAGTAAAGTATAAAAGAATTACATACCTGAAAAGCAAACTGTCAGGTCACCTGAGTCCAGGTGACAGATGCAACACGTTGGGGTCTGTAGTGCACCACAAGGTAGTGGACCCTATGGCTGACTGCTTCGGATGGAGCTCTAGGTGATACAGGAGAGCAAGTACTATGTAGTACCAACACATATGACACTGGGAGCTAGAGCATGGGATTTCCTAGGGCACAGAATCTAAGAGGTGTTCACCATAGGCCCCTAGTGGTGGGGATTGATTTAGCTGCAGTCTGGTTACAGGTCGCAACCCCTAGGGCCCTAGAATCAGGGAGGTAGAGAGGAAGCAGCAGACTGTGACAACAAAGGATAGTCAGGAGATAGTTCAGGGCAACAAGCAGGTAAGGATAGTCAGGAGATAGCCAAAGGTCAGGGCAACAAGCAGGTCAAGATAGTCATGAACAAGACAAGATCGGTAACTGGAATCAGACGTAGAACACACAGCAAGTAGCACACGGAAGCCAAACACACAATATTGATCAGCGGGGCTGGCTTGCAGTGCACAGGTTAATATAGAGTTCCCTGATAGGGGCTGGGGTGGAGCCATGCTTTGAGGAGAGATTACTGGAGAGTGGCTGGACTCTTAAGCTGAACACATGGAGAGGTAAGCTGACAGACAAACATTACTGCAGATCCATGACACAAACATGATAAAACATAGTAACAATAAAACATTGCAGTTAAGCATAAAATACAGTAAAAAAGAGCAGAACAATAGAGAGAGAACAATAAAGAGATAATATATAGAGAGAAGAACAATAAAAGGACAACTATTTTTGGCTTTTTTATTTTTGTTTGTTTTTTAACAATTTTTTTTTTTACACTTTTATTTGTAACTGTAATGCCTCGTACACACAATCAGACTTTCCGATAACAAAACCGTGGAATTTTGTTCGAAGGGTGTTGGCTCAAACTTGTCTTGCATACACACGGTCACACAAATGTTGGCCAACAATTACGAACGTAGTGACATACTAGATGGACTACATGGTTTTCAGCTCTTTAGTGCCACACTTTGGGCTCCTTCTGCTAATTTCGTGTTAGTAGAAGTTTGGTGAGTGTTGATTCGTGCTTTTCAGTTTGTTTCTGAACGGCCGTTCGTCAACCAGACATGTTGCAGAATTGGAGGAGAATAACGTGTTATTTATTATTGACCTTATTTGTTATTATGAGTTATTGCTTTGACATAATTTTTTTGGTTGAATAATGATTTGATTTGGTATATTTTCTATATTTTTGGATGCTTAGAATGCACTTTTTGGCGTTTAAGTTCTATTGGCAGATAGCCGGCCTAATTTTATTTTAAATTTTTTTTTAATGCACAATAAAAAAATTGTGGCGAATAATACTTGGCTATGTGTTTTACTTCAAATGACAGTTTGGGAGTAGGCAGTTACATTTTAAAAAATACAATGTACAATTGACAAGGGACACAAACATAGTTTTATCTTTGTTCTTAAAAACTAGGGGATAATGGTGTTGTGGTAACTTGCACAAATAAAAAAAAAAAAAAACATAATAATATTATTCTTGATATCACTAGAAAAAAATAGCCTTTGAAAATTAGTTTGCAATAACTCACCAGCAAAGCAGCTTCATTATTAACCCATTAAAGAAGAAGAGAATGTGCGCTGCATTTGGAGATTTCATAATTTGCCACGTCACGAATGTTAATTCTCCATTATGACCGCTAGTTTACAAGACTGACCGCTTCTGCTTCCAAGCATGTGTGTTTGTACTTTGGACTTTTGTCCGACGAACTTGTGTACACACGATCGGAAAGCCCGACAACACACATTTGTTGGCGGAAAATTTGAGAGCATGCTAGCCAACATTTATTGGCGGAAAGTCCGACAACAAATGTCCGATGGAGTATACACACGATCGGACTTACCGCCAACAAGCTCACATCCAACATTTCCCGTCGGAAAATCCGACAGGCATACCTGTAGGTACAAGTTCAAAAGCTGGGTTTACTACAGTTTAAGACTGAATACGAGCCAACCTTAATGACCAGGTGCACCTGTGGTAGGCATGCACTATTTTATTTTTTTTAATCTCTTAAAACATTTCATAAAATTTCTTAGGACACTGTTTTACTGCCTACCACAATATGTTGCGCCTTGCACCTGCTCAGGTTGCACAGTAATGCTGTGTACACACGATCGCACATTCCGACAACAAAATCCATGTTTTTTTTCCCGATGGATGTTGGCTCAAACTTGTCTTGCATACACACGGTCACACAAATCTTGTCAGAAATTCCGAAAGTCAAGAATGCGGTGACGTACTACACGTATGACGAGCCGAGAAAAATTAAGTTCAATCTGCTTGATTCTGAGCATGCGTGGAATTTTGTGCGTCGGAATTGTGTACACATGATCGGAATTTCCAACGGATTTTGTTGTCGGAAAATTTAAGATCCAGATCTCAAATTTTGTTTGTCAGAAATTCCGACGGAAAATGTCTGATGGAGCCTGAACACGGTCAGAATTTCAGACAAGCTCCCTTATGCTGTGTGTACGCGGCATAAGGTTAGCTAAAATCCAGATCTTGGGTCTCCTTCATACATCCTACATGACCATGGTGCGGCAAGTATACTGCAAATACCTGCGCCTGGGATCTCAAATGTTCCAATCTCTGCTCAGCCTGTACACCTGAGTGACGGACTGAAAACAGCCAAGGTTGTCTGCTGCTGTAGACATGTATCCACATGTAGCTGCACATCCAGTGGTTACCTGCAGGTAGGGATACAATTTTTGCCCTTGAACAAAGTCTCTCTGCATCCAGGGTCGGAAACAGGTCCCTAACAACAGGTAACCACTTGATGTGCAGATACTGTACATGTTAACATCAGTGGACAGCCTTGGCTCTTTTCAGCCCATCACTCAGGAGTACAAACTGAAATTGGAACACCTTGGATCCTGGCTGTAGGTATTCATGGTAGATTTGCCATTTAGAATATATGAAAAGATATTTTATTTTTTTAGTTCAATCTAACGGGCTAAATGAAAAAAAAAAAACTGGGGAGCTCAGGAGAAGCTAACTGTACTAATGATGTGGTGTTATTACTGTGATCTCCCCGCTGAGCTACCGTGTTTTGACAGGGGACCCCCCCCCCCCGCTAAAACACATCTGTCAGTACTTGCGGCCATTGGCTGAGATTACTGATCAGAATGCTGGTTGGCTGTTGGTTTCCAGCTAGCGGTGAGATCAGTTTCTGTCCGACAAGTACCTATACACATGGGCCGAATGTCCGTCAGTTTCTACTGCACCTGATTTTGGGGGCCTAAGACTGTATAATAGGCAATCTTACTGTACAACCATAGCAGGTCTTTGTGAAGTTGGCTCAGTTTCCAATTTACCAGGTACATGCTGCATATTGTTACACAGTGAAAATATGCACCAATTATAATATATTTTTTAAATACTATATAGTGTTAAAGGAACAAAATTAGTATGGATGCAAGTTAAAAAATTATCTCCGGAAGGACATAGCTGGTGTGTATTTAAAAAACTTACCTCGCTTTATCTCTGGAATTAATCCCCTTTTTAATGCATGCCAATATTCTGTTTGCTTTGTTAGCAGCAGTTTGGCATTGCATGCCATTGCTGAGCCTATCATCTTCTAGGACCCCCAGGTCCTTTTCAGCTATATAAAGGATGTCAGCTACATAAACACTTAAGGCTAGTTTCCGCTAGTTTTGCACTCTGAAGAGGATCCATGTTCAGATTGTTCTTCAAAGAGCATTTGGCAGGCAGCGAGAAGGTGCAGTATTGTTTCCTCATCACATATTTGAATCCCTTAAACCCTGCACTACTGCACCAAAACCGCATTCAGTTGAATGGAGATCATTTTTTCTGTGCTGCATTGCAAATCCTCATGACCTAAATGATGCCTTTGAGTTTGAAAGACCTGAATCCCCCCCCCCCCCCCCCCCCCCCCCCCCCCCCCCCCCCCCCAGGAAAAAAAATGATCTGCAGTCCTGGTCTACTGGTACTGAGCGTAGGAGCGCAGGGAGCATTCCAGCACTCTGCACCACCGCTGAAGCTCTGCAAGAGCACTGTGTGGGTTTAGGAGGTCTGACTGAAATGTGACTGTGTACCAATGTGCATGTTCATCCGCCATCAGGCCCAGTTTAGCCGGCACTGCCCACACTGTCATCTCTTCATGCTCCCCCCTTGGAAAAATGGTAATTTTTAAATGAGCAGTGATTTTTTGATTTTTAAAGTGAAAGCATAAAAATTATAGTCTACCTGTAAAATGGCATATCTGTGTCTAGAATCTGCTGCAGCAATAATTGCATTTATAAAGCCAAATATTTTTTTTTTTCCCTGCAAGCTGCCTTTATCTTGCTCAGCAACAACTAGAGAGCCAGTGTGTATGATGAGGCCACAATGTAGTGCACTGGGAACAAGATTAGATTTTTAGGATACATTCTGGTATCACTTTGACTTTGGATAGAAGTAACAGGTGCATAAAAATTGGTCCTTGGGTGTCGGTGGCGCCTTCCCATCGTAACCCTATAGAGGTACTCTTGATGAAAGCAAGAATTGGCCTTGCTGTAAAAAATTGCAATGATATGCATCTGTCAAACAGGTGCAGAAAAATTGCTCTTTGGGAGTCGGGGGGGGGGGGCCTTCCCACTGGAACCCCTCTAGAAGTGCTCTTGATGAAGGCAAACAAAATTGCAATGATATGCACATGTCAAACAGGTGAAGAAAAAAAATTGGTCTTTGGGTGTTAATTGTGCCCATGAAACCTATACCAAAAACATTCTTCCAGATGAAATGATTGAACACCCTCAAAGCTAAGCAGCCTTGAAGTCCTGCAGAGATTCCCAAAAGACTGAATCAGTGACATCGGCATCAGGGGCTTCATAGCTGGTAATCCAGGACTGATTCATTTAAAAAAAAAGTCAAACGGTCCATGGAGTCTGTGGACAGACGCGTTCTATGATCAGTAACAAAATCTCCTGCAGCACTAAATGCCCGCTCTGAAAGCACGCTGGATGCATTGCAGCCCAACAACTCAATAGCATACCGGGCAAGTTCAGTTACAGGTTGTTGCACTCGGCAGGTGGTAGCTCCCGTCAAATGTGACCCATTCACCATGCGGTTGTGGTGCAGTGGTGCAAGTATTTAGAGGTTAAAACAGGCAGTGAGGAGGTAATATTTATGCCACCTCGCAGATGCATAAACCTAAACAGAATAAAGACAGAGAGCTAACACTGTCTGAGCCTACTGTGAAGATAAACTTCATTAAAACAGTTGCAAACGACACTGCTGAAAAAATAATAATAAAAAAACACTTTAATACCAAATTTTAACATATGGAACACATAACATACATGGAGCGCAAGTGTAAGACTGGCAATACATGGATTCTTTTTTTTTTTTTTTAAAGCCAGTGGTCAATGTAATGTTCAACATAATGTACAGAGTACAGGGGTTAGGAGTTAGTAACATACAATACAAAATATAGAGTGCAGCAGTCAGGGTGAGCCCTCTGTTTACTTTAGAGTCCACCCTTATATTGAAATTCCCCCTTACATTAGGGTTCTAACAGTCTCTTCTTACATCAGGGTCCCCTCCTTACACCATAGTGCCCCCTTACATCAGAGTTCCCCCTTAAATCAGAGCTTCTCCAGCATTCCCTCCTTACATCAGAGTCTAAACAATTCCCCCTTAGATCAGAGTCCACAGAATTCCCTCTTATATTAGAGAAGGCTTGACAAATTTGCTTTGAATCTAGAAACAAGCTATAAGAGTTAGGAGTCATGTGGGGGGAGTGGGATAGAAGGGAGAAGTGTCACAGGAGGGGGGCAGCCAGACATAAGGGGGAAGTGTCATGGAAGGGGGCAGCTGGACAGGTGGGGGGGCAGCGGGTTAGGAGGGAGAAGTGTCATGGGAGAGGGGTAGTGGGACGGGGGGCAGCAGGACAGGAGGAGGAAGTGTCACGGGAGGGGGGCAGCAGGACAGGTGGGGGCAACGGGAAAGGGAGTGGGATGTGGTGTTGTACAGGGGGTATGGGTATTGTGGAGATAGGGGCCCCTGTGTACAGGTAGGTGGGGTGTTGGGGGTTTGGGTGAGTGCAGGGTGAGGTTGATGAAGTGTGGGTACTGGATCCCAGCCACAATGGTCTGGTAATGGGTGTCCCTATCCCAAGGTGAGTGTATGGGGGTTGCTTAGGAATGGTGGAATGGAGCCCTGTGTGCAGGTATTGGGTGTTGTCACTCACCAAGGAGCAGGGTGAAGTTGATGAAGTGCAGGTACTGAGTCCTGGCCAGCATGGTCTGGCTCTGCCACTATGTTGTGTCTGCCTTGTTGTTGTAGTTGGTGAGGAAGTCAGTGCTGTGCTGGAGGTGGGGAAACAGAACAAGGGTGCACACACTGCTTCAGGCAAAAATGGACACACCTGGTCCAAGGTGCTGATTCCGGCTCATCACCGTAGGCAGTATCAAGAAAAGAAGAAGCATGGTTCAACGATCATCATTTGCAATTTTGTCTGGCTCATGACAATAAATAAATCTCTACAGCATCTTTTGGATTCAAGTGTAGATCAATCTGGAGGTGCTGGAGGTGGGGCTGTCTGCTGTCACAGAGGTGGCAGGACTTGGCGACCCTGGTCTGCGCACAGTTCTCCTGCAAGGGGGAGCTGCAGGTTTTGATGGCCACCACCGTCATGCTGAAGGCAGCATTTACAATCTCTGGCTACAGTGCTGTGGCCAACCACCCTTCAGCAAGAGTAGTATGGACAGGGTGTTCAGTGTGGGAGGCCGCATCCTCCACTCCATGGGCTCTCTTGGGGGATCGCTGTGTGATGGCAGATGAGCCTATGGTGTCCTCCAGGGTGCCATTATCAGTGGAGCCCCTGTACACAGGGAGGCATGGAGGAGACTCTGGGGGTCCTGGGAGACTGGAGCTATGGAGCATGAGACAGGGGCTGGCCAAGGACAGGTGGTTGGGAATGGAAAAGCGCAAAGCAGTGTGAGCTGGCGGGAGGCCCAGGCGCTGGAATGTGGTTTCTGCCCACCGTGGTGACCTGGGATTTGTCAAGCTCTGCATTAGAGTTCCCCTTTACTTTAGAGTTCCCAGAGCCTCCCTTACATCAGACTACATTACTGTACAAGGGGGAACTCTGCAGACACTGATGTAAAGGGGAACTCCACAGATTGTGATGTAAAGGGGAACACTGAAGACTGATGTAAAGGGGAACTCTGTAGTCTGTGATGTAAGGAGGAACACTGCACACTCCGGTGTAAAGGGGAACTCTGATGTAAGGTGGTCTTGGCTCACCAGAGCCCCCTTACACCAGAGTCTACAGCATTCCCCCTTACATCACAGTCTCCAGCGTTCCCCTTTACATCACAGTCTGCAGAATCTCCCTTTACTTTAGAGTTTACACTGTAAGGGCAGGGTAAGGAGGAACTCTGCAGCCTCCTCCTGTTCCCCTTCCTTGCGATATATTTCAAATTTGTGATAAAGGCACCTTTATGCGCCATCGTCCCGCCCTCTGCCCAAACCGAGCCATCCCAAGCCATTAGCGGATCGCCCTGCCTTCGCCTGAGCCTACCCGACCGGAGCCATTAGCGGACCTCCCCACCCCCTGCCCAAGCCGACATGTAGACAAACAAAGCGGCCTGGACTGAGCAGAGAGAGGGGGAGCGGGGATTTGGAGCATCATGATAGTGGCTTGACCTTTGACCCTGACCCAAACAATAACCCTGGCATTGACCTAGATCAAACCTTGATCTAGGTGTTTTTTTTATATTTTTTTAACTATTATTATGTTTTCTACACACATTTTTTTCTGTCTCTGCAAGGACAGAGAGTGATACAATGTATTCACAGAGACAGAAAACACGGAGGCAAGCCTCACAGTGACTGATCACTGTGATAGTCAATCAGAGGCTATCACAGTGATCAGGTGACCCAGAATTAGACGTTCCAGGTCTCGATCATTAGAATGGGGCTCTGGGCACTCAGTAAAGGGAGATACGCAAATATGCGGGCCCACGGAAAAAAAGCCCAGTCCAGTGGGCCTGCATATTTGCGTACAGTTGGCATGAAGGGGTTAATAAATCACATTTTTTTTATACTATACTTGCGCCTGGTGTCCACACATTTTTGGTCATACTTATGCCTCGTACACACGTACGGACTTTTCCCGGCGGACCTAAGTCCAGCGGACAATCCGCTGGACTTTCCCGCTAGGTACGCTGGACTAAAAAGCGAACGGACTTGACCACACACGATCACGCAAAAAGTCCGGCGGTTCACGCGATGACGTACAGCACGTACGACGGGACTAGAAAAAGGAAGCTCGAGATCCCAAACGACACCCTTTGGGCCCCGTCAGCTAATCTCGTGTGTATCGCGTGTTAGTTGACGTTTGGTTAGAGACGATTCGCGCTTCTCAGACTTCTGCTTAATTCGTTCGCTTCTGCCGTTCAGTTTGTGCTTGTGAGGTTTGATCTGGCTTTCAGTGCGTGTGGATCAGTTCCTACCTGTTCTCAGGCCGTTCTGGTCCGCTCGTTCCTGTTTTTCAGGTCGTTCTTCATAGGCCTTGCTGTTCTTCAGTGCGTTCTGTTAAGTTGTTTGTTTGATCAGCCGACCGTTTTGAAGCCATGGAGTGTGGACGTACTCGGGAACGAGTTCGTGCTGTGCAGGGGCTCGGTGTTGCGGTTAACACCTTGGCACGAGCCCGGTCCATGAACAGGGTGAGGAGGAGTTCATGGACCAAGAATTGGTTGCGCCAGCGTGACCAATTCTCGCATATGCCTTTGCTCCGTGAGATCCGTGAGAATAATCCTGATGATTTCAGGAATTATCTCCGGATGACGGACCCCATTTTTCACCGTCTGTTGGCTTCGCTGTCCCCTTATATTAGCAGGCAGAATACCTGCATGCGGCAAGCCATCAGTGCGGAGCAGAGGCTAGTCGCCACGTTGCGTTACTTGGCGACGGGGAGAAGCTTGCAGGACCTCAAGTTCACGACAGGCATCTCCCCCCAGGCTCTGGGGCTCATTATTCCAGAGACCTGTTCTGCCATTATCCACGTCCTGCAGGAGGAATACATTAAGGTAAGTCTTCTCTTTTAAAATTACCTATGTCTTGTATGTTTGCTAATGTAGTGCATCAATGTCATCATTAGCTAATTACCATGATATGACTATTCTATGAATGTCCCCTATTCCTTTTTTTTTTTTATTTTGTTTTTTTGTTTATTTTATGTTTGACTTATCGAAATAGCTTTAAGAATGTATTATTTAGTGGGTCACATGCATATTTGCTTGCACCAACCTCCCCAGCATGGAAGCTTGGCCCCCTAAACACCCCTAGCCTAGTCACTTTCTTTGTTTAAAAATGTATCTTACCAGCTCCATTGTACAGCTTTACTCACCCCCCCTTTCACCCCCCTTGACCCTCAATTTTAAATTGATTGCATGTGGTTTTGGTCAGCTTGTAATTATCCCCCCCCCCACACCCCCACACCCCCTGATAATTAATAGCATGTGGTTTTGGTCAGCTTGTAATTATCCCCCCCCCCACACCCCCTGATAATTAATAGCATGTGGTTTTGGTCAGCTTGTAATTATCCCCCCCCCCCACACCCCTGATAATTAATAGCATGTGGTTTTGGTCAGCTTGTAATTATCCCCCCCCCACACCCCCTGATAATTAATAGCATGTGGTTTTGGTCAGCTTGTAATTATCCCCCCCCCACACCCCCTGATAATTAATAGCATGTGGTTTTGGTCAGCTTGTAATTATCCCCCCCCCCACACCCCCTGATAATTAATAGCATGTGGTTTTGGTCAGCTTGTAATTATCCCCCCCACACCCCCTGATAATTAATAGCATGTGGTTTTGGTCAGCTTGTAATTATCCCCCCCCACACCCCCTGATAATTAATAGCATGTGGTTTTGGTCAGCTTGTAATTATCCCCCCCCCCCACACCCCCTGATAATTAATAGCATGTGGTTTTGGTCAGCTTGTAATTATCCCCCCCCCACACCCCCTGATAATTTATAGCATGTGGTTTTGGTCAGCTTGTAATTATCCCCCCCCCCACACCCCCTGATAATTAATAGCATGTGGTTTTGGTCAGCTTGTAATTATCCCCCCCCCCCACACCCCCTGATAATTAATAGCATGTGGTTTTGGTCAGCTTGTAATTATCCCCCCCCCCCCCACACACACCTTTAATTAATTGCATGTGTATTGTGTGACCTTACAATTATTTACTCCCCACCCACATCCCCATTATTATCTTCTCTGGTCCATCAGAGGGGTCATCAATCAGAGATTTGTCCCTTTTATCCTTAATCTTTTGGCTTTATTTCAAGGATTTACAAAATAAATACATATGTTCTTCCAAATTGTTTGGTAATTTGTTGAATTTAGTTTGGTGTTTTGCCTGGTTTATAATTTAAATTGTATCTTTCTGTTTCACTTCACAGTGTCCCTCCACGCCACAGGAATGGCAGACTGTGGCTTCCCAGTTTGCTGCCCGTTGGGACTTTCCCAACTGCGGAGGGGCGATTGACGGCAAACATGTGCGAATTGTGCCCCCACCCCATTCGGGGTCATACTATTGGAATTATAAGGGGTTCCATAGTATCGTGTTGATGGCGGTGGTGTCGGCACAATATGACTTTCTGTATGTGGATGTGGGGAAAAACGGCCGGATGTCGGACGGAGGAGTCTTCAGCCACACGGAGTTCGGTCATCGTCTCCAGACTGGTGGGCTGGAGCTGCCACCAGATGAAGATAATGTGGAGGGACTCCCCTTCGTCTTCATTGCCGACGAGGCGTTCGGTCTGGGTGACCATCTGATGAGGCCATTTCCCCAACGATCCCTCACCCCTGAGAGGAGGATTTTTAATTATCGGTTGGCCAGAGCAAGAAGGGTGGTGGAAAATGCCTTTGGTATTATGGCCAACCGTTTCAGATTGCTCCTTACATCCCTACATCTGGCAGAGTACAAACTCAATACTATTATTCTTGCATGCTGTGTCATGCACAATTATTTACGGAAACATTCAGGAACATACTCCTTACCAATTGGCCCTGAGGCCGAGTGGAAGGCAACATGACAGGGCTGGATAATCGCCCTCTTGGTTCGGCACCACAATCATCCCAGCAAGTGCGGGACCTTTATTTACAGTATTTTAATGGTAGGGGGGCCATTGAAATGGCAGCAGACCCTTAAACCATCTTTTTGATTGACAAAGAATAAATACAGTTATTTATGTTTGAAATATTGGTAGTTTCGTATTGTTTTGCTTTTAATTTGGCCTGTTTTTATATGTTGTCCTAGTGCACATCTTAATAGTGGCAAACTTGTTTAGCGTTTAGTAAATAAGCCCCTTTGTCAATGAACCACAACATGTTTTTGTCAAACTGGTAGTATTTAAAAAGAAGAAGCCACACATTTTTGAATTTGTGCAAACATTATTTTTTTTTTATAGTGCACATCCAAAACTTTTTTTTTTTTTTTGTTTTTGTTTTTGTTTTTGGTATTTTTGTTTTTTTTTTTTTTTTTTTTTTTTTTTTGTAACAAGATTTTTTTGTTTTTTTTTTATGTTATCTTTTTGACATTTTTTTGGTGTTTTTCTCACCACATATTTTTTTTTTTTTTGGGATTGATTTTTTAAAACAAACATAAAAACATGTTTAAAAATGTTAAAAAATTTAGGCTTAGCATTTGAAATTATTTACACAATGTAAAAGTCCAGAACTTACAAACTTCAACAGGTAACCCATGAACAGTAGAAGCCAAATTTTTAATATGCACACTAATTTAACTGGAAAATGGGTAATGTCAACATGTGCTATGTTCCATCATGGGGAATCAATGGACGTGTTTTGTGTGTGTGAAACCCCTTCCCTCTCACCTACTAGCATTAGGGGTTGCAAACACCAAATGTGTCCATTGAGATCCCCTGATGGCACATAGCACATGTTGACATACCGTGTGCATATTAAAAATTTGGCCTCTAAAATTAGTAAAACAGCGCATCAAAAGGGGAATGAAGGACATGATTGATGTTAAGAAATGTAAAAGGGGTCTTTAGATTCTCCCCAAAACATCAATCATGTCCTTCATTCCCTGCTGCATGGTGGCCATCTCCTTCTGCATATTTTCCAGCTGCAGATTCCAGGCCATGATCTGGCCAATAAGCCTGTGGGCACTGTCAGTGGAAAATGGCTCCGCAGCTTGTCCTTCCACAAACAGATCAGCATCACCTAAAAGTTGGGTAGATAAAACACAAGAAAAAAAGTGTCAAAAACATGCAGACCTTAATTTATTAGCTCAATCTGTGTTCTGAGACACTCACTTGGTGGGGTGCAGATTTGCTCCACTTCAACGACCTGTTCCGCCACATCCATGCGCGGGCTTGGGCTAACTGCCCAATTAGTCTGGTGATGCCGGGAGGTCCTCGTAGGTTCGGACTGACGTCTGAGTCTTTTGCCCCCTATGGTAATGGAACACAAAAAGGTACACTTTGAATCACACTGATATTTGAGTGCCAAAATAGGATTAGTAAACATTGTTTAAAAGTCTTGCCAATTATTAGCAGTTTGTTCGAAGATCCTACTTGAAGACAGAATTGAAATGTCTATCTAATGAAACTCCAATACTTAAACCGCCCTTCAACCCTAAATTTGAACTTCCGCTCATTGGATCCCTGCACCCCTGTGGTGTCTTATTTTGAACCTTTTAGGGGGGATGGGTTGCAGATACCTGTGTAAGGCAGGTATTTGCACACACATCCGGCCCTAGACTCCCACAGAAGTATACGCCACATCCCGTCCCACCGTGCTGTCTGCTGGGACACACAGGGGTCCCCGAGCTCGCGCGGACCAGTCCTATTGCATTGCGCAACTGGCGCATGCCCAATAGTGACCCGGGAAGTGAAGCCGCAAACATTAATTTCATGATTGCAAGATCAGAGATTGTAGCTGCACCATCCAAGGGACAGGTGAGTGTACTTCTTTGAAAAGTCACCACCTACAGTATTTAGAGATGATGAGCATTTTTTGTGAATTGTGAGCATGAGACCCTGCTTAACATATTTATCCCCCCCCACAAAACAGCCTCTGGAGTCCCTGTGTAAGTTACCCCTAAAACCCTTACTACAGCAGTAATTGTATAGATAGTGACAATAATAAACAACCTTACAACTCCAACAACCCAAAGCCAGGTAAACTCAATAAACGTTATGAAGACAAACGGAACTTTCATCAAATATGCGCAAGTTTCACGGACGAATGGTAATAACATCTGCGCAAGTTTCACGTACGAATGGTAATTACATCTGCGCAAGTTTCAGGTACGAATGGTAATTACATCTGCGCAAGTTTCACGGACGAATAGTAATAACATCTGCGCAAGTTTCACGTACGAATGGTAATTACATCTGCGCAAGTTTCACGTACGAATGGTAATAACATCTGCGCAAGTTTCACGGACGAATGGTAATTACATCTGCGCAAGTTTCACGGACGAATGGTAATTACATCTGCGCAAGTTTCAGGTACGAATGGTAATAACATCTGCGCAAGTTTCACGGACGAATGGTAATTACATCTGCGCAAGTTTCACGGACGAATGGTAATTACATCTGCGCAAGTTTCAGGTACGAATGGTAATAACATCTGCGCAAGTTTCACGGACGAATGGTAATTACATCTGCGCAAGTTTCACGTACGAATGGTAATAACATCTGCGCAAGTTTCACGGACGAATGGTAATTACATCTGCGCAAGTTTCACGGACGAATGGTGATAACATCTGCGCAAGTTTCACGGACGAATGGTAATTACATCTGCGCAAGTTTCACGGACGAATGGTAATAACATCTGCGCAAGTTTCACGGACGAATGGTAATAACATCTGCGCAAGATTAGACATATCAAGTATAACCATAGTAGCGCACGTGCTTGACTTACTTTTTTTGATGGCTTTTCGAATTCTCCTGTACTGATCGTGCTCCCTGGATTTGATGTCGGACCATCGCTTGCGCAGTTGATCCTTGCCCCTTCGTACGCCGAATTTCTGCTCCAGGGTGCTGACGATTGTAGTGAGAATCTTGTCCTTGCGCAAGTTGGGTCGAGGGTACGGGCCATTTTCCCCGTCGTAATCTTCCCTTTGGAGGATGTCCACCATCTCCACCATCTCTTCAAAGGCCATATTGGTGGCCTTATATCTGCTGCTGGATGCAGATGTGTTGGCTTCTTGGCTTTCCTCCGCGCTACTGGCTTCGAATGTGTCCGCCATATTCATGAATGTATTCACCAACAATGCAACGAGGGGAAGCGGGGCGGGGAATACTCGTCAGGAGGAACGTCATGGGCGGGCGACGCGGAGGACGCAGGCGGACTTCGACGCGTGCGCAGTGTATATAAGGCTGTTTGAGGGCCCACGTGTTCCCGAACGGAAGTAGCGGGCGCTCTGTACGAAGGTAAGTGTTTTCTAGGATGCATTACTGTTTTTTTTTGGGTTTTGGGCCAGCATTTTTTAAGGATATGTGTGTGTTGCTGCCTGTGTGTAGGGGTTGCTGCCTGTGTGTAGGGGTTGCTGCCTGTGTGGATGTGTTGCTGCCTGTGTGTAGGGGTTGCTGCCTGTGTGTAGGGGTTGCTGCCTGTGTGTAGGGTTGCTGCCTGTGTGTAGGGGTTGCTGCCTGTGTGTAGGGGTTGCTGCCTGTGTGTAGGGGTTGCTGCCTGTGTGTAGGGGTTGCTGCCTGTGTGTGGGTGTGTTGTGTAATGTTTGGTAAGAAAAACTGGTTGTGCGTTTTAAGTAACATTTGTGTTTTTGGTCTTTTGTATTGCCATTACTAACAAAACAGAAACAAACATGTCAGCACCCCAGTTGAATCCATTCAAGGACCAGCAGTTCATGTCCGAATTCATTGCCCTGTACAGAAAAAATACCAACCTGTGGCAGCTCAAGAACCCTTTATATGGCAATAGGGATGTCCGGAAGGCAACACTGGGGCCACTTGTGGCTTTTGTGAAGACTAAAGTCCCCAACGCAAACACCAAGTTTGTGGAAGCCAGAATTGCAAGTTTAAGGCACATGTACAAGCGGGAGCGCAAGAAGATTGAGGAATCAGTCAGATCAGGAGCAGCAGCAGAGAATGTTTATGTACCCAAGCTGTGGTACTACAACCAACTGACTTTTATAGGTGACCAGATGGAACCCAGGCAATCACTGTCCACTCTTCCCTCCACCCTTCCCTCCACTCTTCCCTCCACTCTTCCCTCCACCCCAGCTGAGGCTTCCACGGAAGGAGAAGACCCCTCCACCTTGGAGCAGGCTGATGCGCCCAGCTGGAGCCAGGTATATATTTAGTAGCCTAAATTGTGATTGTGTGAATATTAATGCTGTAAACGTTAAAATGTGAAACAATTAACACCCTGAACTCAGAATTGTGCAAAAAACTGACAAAAATTCAGCACACTTGTAAAAAGTGTTGGTGCAACATATCGATACATATATAGTGTATACATACATCCAGTAGTGGCAAAAAAAGCGTTAAGACAACATTGGTGATCTGCTTGGAAAATGCAGGGGTCCAAATGATAGCCTTTTGGATCTTTTGGAAAATTTAGATGCTCGTTCCTAAGTTTACAATTGGATGATTGAGGAGGCCAGAAACCACAAAACAGGTGTTTGATTTTTGTTTTTATTTGCACACAGGATGAGCTGACCCAGGATGATGCCGGGACAAGTGGTATGGAGGAGGAGGACATGACCAGCGAGAGCCAGGAGGTGGCTGGGCCCAGCACGAGCCAGAGTGACAGCCAGACCCAATTAAGAAGTCTACCTCCACCCCTGCCCTTACCCCCAAGAAGGCCCAGGAGGATGACCATTGTTGAGGAGGAATCACTCCAACTGATTCGGAAGGCGAGTGCGATTCTCGACAAACCCCCCCTTCCAGAAGAGGCCTATGCCAGCTACTTGTCCAGCAGGTTGCTGGAAATGGAGAGGGGCCAACGGCACCTGTGTGAGGGCCTCATTTCTGAGGCAATTAGGGGGGGTTTGAGGGGTGAATTACGAGAATCCACCCGCCTGACCCATGAAGGCCCGACACCAACTTCTCCTCCTCCTCCTCCTCGTCTTCCTTCTTCTCCTCCTCCTCCTCCTCCTACTCCTCCTCCTACCACAAGTCAGCCTCCAAGGAAGCGTGCAGGGAAGACTGCAGGGAAGAGTGCAGGGCAGCGTGGTGGGAAGAGTCGGAAGTGATTGCCTGGCTTCAGTCTGGTCTCACAGAAGACACAGGCTGTTGTAGTGCCACAGCTTGGGGACATAGATGTCATCTGCTGCTGTTCCTGGTCTGTCTGATTCCTGGTCAATCTTCTTGTGCTCCCTATATTGTATGAAATGTGCCCAAGCTTAATTTTTGGCTTCACAAACTTGGTGTCTGCCGTTGGGGCAAAAAGTCTTCACAAAATCTACAAGTGGCTCCAGTGTTGCCTTCCTATTTTGTTTTGCCTTGTTTGTTTTAACCAGAATAAATGGTCATTTAATTTTCATCAAATAATGATATACGTGCTTGTTATTCAAAAACATAGTTTCTTTAGGAGTAGGCAGGTACATGTCTAAACATTCATTTGACAATACAAGTGTAAAGTGCAACTTCAATGGAACTGCAAGTGCAGTCGCTGGAAAGGTGAGGGTTAAGATCTGAATTAAGGGCAAGCTCTGCTGACTCCACAATTGTATCATGTGTAATAACTAATCCTTTTGATAACCAACAAATAATAAAAAATATCTAGATAGAGATATATGTACATATATAATATATATATATATATATATATATATATATATATATATATTTTTTTTTTTATACACGTATAGATCTATATATCTATATATATTAATATATATATATATATATATATATATAGATATCGATATATATTTTTTTGGGCTTATTGAGAAATATAGATATATTTTTCATTTGGTGATTTGGATATCTATATCTATATCTATATATATATATATATATATATATATAGAGATAGAGATAGAGATAGATATAGATATATATATATATATATACAAATATATAACTTCACTAAAGAATGGTGAAGAAAAAACGTTCGGGAGTACTCTGCGTGAATATACAAGCAGCAAGGCAAAATCATTCTTCAAGTACGATAACATACAAATCCCGCTGTCAGAAAAAAAAAAAAAAAAAACTTCAGCAGCGTGACGATTGTGCGAGCTTCAAAACGAAGGCTAGTTTTACCAGACCGAGCGAGTCCGTGACATAATAGCTACTGAGCATGCGTCCTTTTTGGTACGCCGGACCATACTACACACGACCGTATTATCCGCTGGACTGCCAAGTCCAGCGGATAATTTGAGAACAAAACCTGAAACTTTAGTCCGCCGTACTTTGGCCAAAAAAAGTCCGCCGGCGCCCACACACGAGGGGATTATCCGCTGGACTTCGGTCCAGCGGATAATCCCGCGGGATAGTCCCTTCGTGTGTACGCGGCATTAGCGTTGTCAGCTTCAAACATGAAGTTCTGTTAATGACAGGGTTTACGGGAAAGAATTGTTGCAACAAATTCACAAAAAGTGATATTTTTGAGAAGACTGTATATAGTAAAGCATAATGCCATACTGAAAATATATTTAGAGGTCATATATGCTTTAAATACTTACAGACTCCTAGAGAAGAAGCAGGGGTTCTGATTTCACTTGCTGAAGGTGGGTGGAGGGGGAGGTGAATAATATTTTCACTACAGGCCTACTTTAATAATTAGTGTGTATCTGCTTTCACAGAATCATATGTTCTGCAGATCCTTTGCCTCCCTATTCAGTACATTATTTTTAATTAGCAATAGTAATAAATAAAAGACTGGAGCTAATCTGGATCCTGATAATGTCCGTTAGCAGGATGTTATTATTGGCAATCAGAGAAAATTAGAGCATTCTTCTTCCTCCTCACCTTCTTTAGCACAGTTGATCAAAAATTATTTTAATGAATGTCAATTAAATGTGCTAGCAGTGAAATGGCAAATAAATATAATTATAATACTGTGCTGTATAATGAGCAACAGAGGGGGATACTTGCCAAGTGCAATACTGTTGATTCCATTAGGATGGCTAAATTGCCATTATCAGTGGAGTTCAAAGTGTATTGTATCTTATGAAAATATAAAAAAAAACATTATTAGTCCATTTCTGTGGTACATTCACGTCTCCCCATGTTTTGTCATTTTAATAAGCCTGCAAGTACAGAAAATAACCTTTTGATCTGCCAAAAATTGAGTGGGCTCTTACCTTTCTGTTTGAGTTGACAACTCTGCCTCTGGCTGCACTGAAATCACAGCTGGCATTTCAGCCCTGCATGACTCTCATCTGCTGGACTACAGAACACCTCCCCCTCTCCTAATCTCCATAAAACAAGGGAGTGTGTTCTGTAGTCCAGCAGGGGACAAGTGCAGCACAGGCAGGCAGAAGATAATTCTTCTGTGCTTCTCCTGAAGAAGCAAGGTTTCCCTCGCAAAACACGTTGAGAATGTTAGCACAGATCTCCTAGGTTGAAGGTGGATACTAATATGAACTGTAATGTTTTTTCTTGTTGATCGATATTTTATATCTATATTTAGGGTTGAAATTTTTTTTTATTATTAAGAACATTATTATTAAGAACAGCATAACAAATACAGAAATGAGACATCAAATGGAAAAGAAGGGCAGCGAGTTGGCTAAGTGACTATCGCCTACAGCTGTGCTCGCGCCATCAAACAGTAATTACACAGGGGATTACGACAAGTTACATAGTTAGTTACATAGTTAGTCAGGTTGAAAAAAACACAAGTCCATCCAGTTCAACCACAAAAAAAAAAAAAAAGTGTCATAATATATCAGGGACTAAGGTGTGTTCTGTAGATCACATAAAAAAAAAAAAAGATGAGGGAGGGGGAAGGAAAAATAATCTAAAAGAAAAAGTAATAATAATAAAAAAAAATTAAACCAAGCAATAAATAAGAAGACAAAAGAGGACTAGAGATAGAGAAGAGTGGAAAACAAGAACGAAAGAAGAGAGGAAGGAGAGAAGAAGTCTGCTAGGAGAGCATGGGATAGGAGGAATAGGAACGGTTCTTATGGGGACCATTGTTATATGTTATGAATCAAAGCTAAGACAGGAATGAGCTCAAGGGGGTAGAGAGCATGTCTGCCAGTGCATCGGAGGAGGAGAAGCGGAGTCAAATGGACCACAAAACCTTATATTTGTCAAAAGTGTTATTGTCAAGCGCCAGCATCTCCTTAATTCTCATGACGTCGTTCACTGTAGAGACACACAATGATAATGGGGGAGCAGTGGTGGTCTTCCAATAAAGGGATAAGAGTGATAAAGGGATATTGGCGCTCCCTAGTGCAAAATAAATGTGTATGTGAACACACTACCTAACACACTTAGTGTGAATGATATGAAAAATATATGTGAGAAGAAATGTGGATTTAAGAACCAATAATAAAGTTAATCAGAGGTTAGCACTCCATACCATACATAGCCATCCAGCCTGAGGACACTCAAGAATAGGTGTACCACCAGAGGACCCCCGAGGGCCTAATGGGAAAAACTAGTGAGGCTAATCACTTAAATAATTAGTGCAATAAACATAGACAAATCAGTGATACAGGTAAATTACAATACGGTGTGTCCATCAGCTTACATCTCACACCACCCTAGATAAAATTGATACATTTGTCACACCAATAGTGAAAGATAAATATATCTAACTGTAAGTGAATCCATCAATAGGCATAAGGTATTTTAAGTAAAAAAGTGAATAACATAAACCACGTGAAAAAAATATATATATGTATATAAAAATTCCTCCCGGGTTGGGTGCTCCAAAAGGTATATAGAAAAGAAAAAAATATAGAGGAGGTATACAAATGTTAAATAATCAGTGACTGTAGTGACTTCGCTGCTGCAGATAAGGTGACTTCGTGCTGCCCATATGGTCCCACACTCACCGGAAAATACCACCCCTGCAGGGGTAAAAGGTATATATGGAGATCCGTCAGTGGTCCCTCTGCCAGCACTGGGTCGATATCCCACTCCTTCGTATCCACAGGAATAGTCTCAAGGTCTGAATACTGCTATCCAGCGTCAGCACTCCATTATCCAGGAAATTCAGAAAAAATGTCCCTCCATGGCAAAAATTAAAAAGAAAGATAGGGGACTCATAGCGCAAAATGTAAAAGCAAATACACTTTATTTAAATAAAACCAAAAAATAAAAAATAAAATATATATAGCAGAGTCCCGGCGGGCTTGCGTAAGGCTTTAAAGCCTAATTGCCCTCTATTGCAAACAGTGCGCAGTGGCCGCTCCGCAGCTTGCGTCCCAGCAGCAGTGATGTAAGTACGCCTTACGCGCGTTTCGTCATGTGACTTTGTCAAATTGACAAAGTCACATGACGAAACGCGCGTAAGGCGTACTTACATCACTTCCGGTCAGCGCAGGAGGCTTGGAACGCTGCTGGGACGCAAGCTGCGGAGCGGCCACTGCGCACTGTTTGCAATAGAGGGCAATTAGGCTTTAAAGCCTTACGCAAGCCCGCCGGGACTCTGCTATATATATTTTATTTTTTATTTTTTGGTTTTATTTAAATAAAGTGTATTTGCTTTTACATTTTGCGCTATGAGTCCCCTATCTTTCTTTTTAATTTTTGCCATGGAGGGACATTTTTTCTGAATTTCCTGGATAATGGAGTGCTGACGCTGGATAGCAGTATTCAGACCTTGAGACTATTCCTGTGGATACGAAGGAGTGGGATATCGACCCAGTGCTGGCAGAGGGACCACTGACGGATCTCCATATATACCTTTTACCCCTGCAGGGGTGGTATTTTCCGGTGAGTGTGGGACCATATGGGCAGCACGAAGTCACCTTATCTGCAGCAGCGAAGTCACTACAGTCACTGATTATTGAACATTTGTATACCTCCTCTATATTTTTTTCTTTTCTATATACCTTTTGGAGCACCCAACCCGGGAGGACTTTTTATATACATATATATATTTTTTTCACGTGGTTTATGTTATTCACTTTTTTACTTAAAATACCTTATGACTATTGATGGATTCACTTACAGTTAGATATATTTATCTTTCACTATTGGTGTGACAAATGTATCAATTTTATCTAGGGTGGTGTGAGATGTAAGCTGATGGACACACCGTATTGTAATTTACCTGTATCACTGATTTGTCTATGTTTATTGCACTAATTATTTAAGTGATTAGCTCCACTAGTTTTTCCCATTAGGCCCTCGGGGGTCCTCTGGTGGTACACCTATTCTTGAGTGTCCTCAGGCTGGATGGCTATGTATGGTATGGAGTGCTAACCTCTGATTAACTTTATTATTGGTTCTTAAATCCACATTTCTTCTCACATATATTTTTCATATCATTCACACTAAGTGTGTTAGGTAGTGTGTTCACATACACATTTATTTTGCACTAGGGAGCGCCAATATCCCTTTATCACTCTTATTCAATCACTGGCTCCCTAGGGAGTCCACTCAGGGGAGGCTGCATACCTTTACCTTCGTCCTAAGCGCGGACTATTTATCCTACTCAATAAAGGGATAAGTTGCCGAGCTGCAGTCAGAAAAAAACGGAGAAGGCATTGTTTTTGTGAGGCCACAGAGCGCGGCAACATGGAGAGAAGTACTACTTCATATTCCCATCGCACACGTTCCTGGATGCGCTCTCAGATTTGGGTGCTGCAGCAACAACCAGCTGGATACTGGTTAAAGTCACGGTGAAGATATTTGCCAGCACACCATGGAACAACACAAATAGCGTCCAAACGGGTGATTTATTGCATGATCACAACACAAGGATAGTGCAACGTTTCAGAGCCACGCAGGGCCCCTTCATCAGGAATGTTATAAATCACCTGTTTGGACGCTATTTGTGTTGTTCCATGGTGTGCTGGCAATCTCTGGAGTCGGCTGTAAAGATTATTCATAAATAGCATTATACACCTGAAATACCTGAGTCCAAAAGGGTCGTATCCCACCAGACATGGGGGTAAGTACATGAAGGTGTACCACAGCGCCAGCAGGAGGCAGTAGTAGATAGGAAAATTTTGTGTAATGTGGAGGGATCCCTGTACCATCTGGATAGGATCTTAAAATCATTTTTCTGTGAATAGCAGGAAATAGAGGACTTGTGGGTGAAGTGGAATGCGGTCTGTCACTCTGCCTTTCAGAGTCTCTTTCCCAACTCTGCCGACCACATCTTAGTGTAGGGGGGTAGGTCATTATGTGTGAAAGCCTGAACTAAACCACCAGCTCTTGCCTCTTCTGCTGATATTTCAATAGGGGACATTTAAAAAAAAAAAGGACTTGTTAAAAGCTTGTGTTGTGTCTTTACTCACTTTTTACACTTTTTTGGTGAATGAATAGGGGTACTATGTACCCCATACTCCTTCACATGGGGGCCTTCTTGTTAAAGGGGGGCTTCCATTTTTTGATAAGCCCCCCCACCCGCAGACCCCCACAACCACCAGCCAAAGTTGTCTAGAAGAGGTCCTTGTCCCCTTCAACATGGGGACAAGGTGCTTTGGGGTGGTGGCGGGCAAAGCCCCCATGTTGAGGGCATGTGGCCTGGTATAGTTTCGGGGGTGCTCGCTCATTCCCCCCTTCCCTGTCCTGCCGGCGTCATGCTTAGATAAGGGTTTTTTTTTTTGGCTTGGGATTCCCCTAAAAAGTTATACCAGACCCAAAGGGCCTGGTATGCATCGGGGCGTGGGGACCCGCATGCTGTTTTATCATTGCTGGCATTCTGAATTTTTCATTGCCGGAACACCTTTGTTTTTTTCACATTTCAGCTGTTGGTGGGGAAGCCTGCTGACAGCTGATGAGTAATCAGTTGTTAAGGACGCGGTGGCAGGCTTCCCGGCCTTAACAACCAGCTACTTTTCACACAGAAATCAAATTGGTCAATCACTTTTCAAAATTGTAATCTTTCCGAAAATTTGGAATTAGTTAGAAAATGAATATAATGAATATACGAAATTAAATAAAAAAAAAAACTAAACACCCCTCCCCCGCTCAACAACTTTAACCGCTTCCCGACCGGCCACTGCATATATACGTCAGCAGAATGGCTCGGGCAGGCAGAATCACGTACCTGTACGTGATCGTGCATGTGCCTGCCCGTGGGTCGCGCGCGCGCGCGCCGCTAGCGGCGCGCTCGCGACCCGGTCGGGAGCTCCGTGACCCCGGCCGCGGGACCAGCGGACCCGATCGCCGCTGGTATCCCGCGATCGGGTTACGGAGCGGAAGAACGGGGAGAGGTCTATGTAAACAAACCTCTCCCCGCGCTTCCTACACTGACTGTCAGTGATCGGCGGTTCCCTGTCATCGGGAACGCCGATCAATGACGTCACACGTACAGCCACGCCCCCCTACTGTAAAAAAAACACAACACGTCACACTGACTCCTCCCCGCCCCCTAGTGGTTAACCCCCTAACTACAACTGTCATTTACATAGGAATCAGTGCTATTTAAATAGCACTGATTGCTGTATAAATGACAAATGTCCCAAAAATGTGTCAAAAATGTCCGATGTGTCCGCCAAAATGTCGCAGTCACAATAAAAATCGCTGATCGCCGCCATTACTAATAAAAAAAAAAAAAAAAATATTAATAAAAATGCTATAAAACTATCCCCTATTTTGTAAAACGCTATAACTTTTGCGCAAACTAATCAATAATCGCTAATTGCGATTTTTTTTACCAAAAATATGTAGAAGAATACGTATCGGCCTAAACTGAGGAAAAAAAATGTTTTTTTATATATTTTTTGGGGATATTTATTATAGCAAAAAGTAAAAAATATTGCATTTTTTTCAAAATTGTCGCTCTATTTTTGTTTATAGCGCAAAAAATAAAAACCGCAGGGGCGATCAAATACCACCAAAAGAAAGCTCTATTTGTGGGAAAAAAGGACGCCAATTTTGTTTTGGAGCCACGTCGCATGACCGCGCAATTGTTAGTTAAAGCGACGCAGTGCCGAATTGCAAAAAGGGGCCTGGTCCTTTAGCTGCAAATTGGTCCGGGGCTGAAGTGGTTAAGAAGATTTGTTAATGTTGCCGGCCGCAGCGGCAACCCCCCCGCTCAACAACTTTAAGAATCGTTAATTTCGTCGGCCGCGGCATATCCCACCCCCCCCTCAACAACTATATTTACAGAGAGGAGTGAACAGGTATTATCTACACAGTTTTCACACGGCCAAGTTGCACCTGCACCTGCTTTTAATAGTTGGTGCTCTTTTTCTAATATTAATAAATCAGTAGGGCAATGAAATTGGCTAGGAGCATCATTTTTAGATTCTGTCAACCATGGGTTTTACATACCAGCAAATAATGCATTTATTAACATGACAAATATATTGAAAATGTGATTGAAACGTGATTAAAAATATATTTATTTACTTTATTATTACTTTATTAAAATATATTTTATTATATACAGAAGTATATGCATAGCAGTTGTCAATTGTTTAAGAAGAGCTCCAGCTGTCCTAGGTCCGTTATCTCATAGTGTATACTAAAAAAATGTAAATTAATTTGCTGTGCACCGCTAAAGTATTCAGGTTTGGCTTGAAGAAAAAGTGGTATACCAGATGGAATACCACAATGGCGTAGATTCCTTTGAAAACATGGTTTGTGACCATGGAGGCAAATGATGGGCACAGTGGCTGCGTTTTGATGGCACAGTGGTGGCAATTGATGGGCACAGTGGCTGCGATTGATGGCACAGTGGTGGCAATTGATGGGCACAGTGGCTGTGTTTGATGGCACAGTGGCGGCAATTGATGGGCACAGTGGCTGCGTTTGATGGCACAGTGGCTGCGTTTGATGGCACAGTGGGAGCATTTGATGGCACAGTGGCTGCGTTTGATGGCACAGTGGCTGCGTTTGATGGGCACAGTGGCTGCGTTTGATGGGCACAGTGGGAGCAATTGATGGCACAGTGGCTGCGTTTGATGGGCACAGTGGGAGCATTTGATGGCACAGTGGCTGCGTTTGATGGGTACAGTGGTTGTGTTTGATGGCACAGTGGTGGCAATTGATAGTACAGTGGCTGCATTTGATGGCACAGTGGCTGCGTTTCATGGTACAGTGGCTGCGTTTGTTGGCACAGTGGCGGCAATTGATTGGCACAGTGGCGGCAATTGATGGGCACAGTGGCTGCGTTTGATGGCACAGTGGTGGCAATTGATGGGCACAGTGGCGGCAATTGATGGTACAGGGAGGCTGCAATTGATGGGGTTTTTTTTCAGAATTTTTCAGTTTGTTTGCGCCCCCCCAAAAAAATTTTGAGCACCACCTGCCACTGGTACCAACCACTTATATTCCATATTGTATAGCACACAAAAAAAAAAAATATGAATAGAGTAATCAAGTTATAGAAGAGAGTGAGGGACTAATTTTGTTTCAAACACTTTGTGCTTTTGGATGATCTGAGCAGCATGTAGTAGTTTGAGTACCTGTGAATGCTAAAAAGCTCTTTCTACTCCATATTTAAAACTGCTGGAATCACCATACTACTTCATTGCTCCATGGGTATTAATGTATTTGAATGAGTTACAAAACATCTTTTCTCTCCTGTAAATTAATTTCAAAGCAAATGATTAAATACACAGTTTAAATACATAATGTGAGATCCAACTTCAAATGGTAGAGTATTAAGAACACCTTTTAAGGGTCTTCTTGCCCGTTATTATTTAAAGTAAAGTTAAAAACTTACAAAAAGTTCCCATTTAACACATGGGTTTCCTTCGCAGGGTTCAGCATTCCATTGTCATAAATGTTCATAAACCTCCTGGCTTACTCAATGCACACAGATACCCTAGCCTCAACCAAACCATCACTTCCAGGACTCCTTGTTCTTCTTTACACAGAAGATAATTCTTAAAGAGGAAGTAAAGCCTCCAAAAAAACGGAACCCGAAAGGACGTTCAGTGTAGCAAGGGAGATCGTGACCGATAAGCTCACTCGCCTAGCTCACGACAGTGTTGACTACCTCACATTTATAAAAATGAATGATGCATGGATCTTGGAGGAATTCAACACATGTGACCTGAAGATCATGTATATGCATAACTGTATAAACGATTTATATAATCTAGCACACAGACCTTTTTTCTACCTTTGGCTCACTTGTAGAAAAAAAGCACACCATACTATATGCCCGTACCCTCCTGTTTGAAGAGGTTGAGCGGTGTCATATTTTTGGGTCCCGCAGCGAGTTGCTGGTGTCAGTGCTGGTGTCAGTGCTCTCTATCTCGGTGCTGGTGTCAGTGCTCTCTATCTCGGTGCTGGTGACAGTGCTCTCTATCTCAGTTCTGGCGTCAGTGCTCTCTATCTCGGTGCTGGTGTCAGTGCTCTCTATCTCGGTGCTGGTGACAGTGCTCTCTATCTCGGTGCTGGTGACAGTGCTCTCTATCTCGGTGCTGGTGTCAGTGCTCTCTATCTCAGTTCTGGTGTCAGTGCTCTCTATCTCGGTGCTGGTGTCAGTGCTCTCTATCGCGGTGCTGGTGTCAGTGCTCTCTATCTCGGTGCTGGTGACAGTGCTCTCTATCTCGGTGCTGGTGTCAGTGCTCTCTATCTCGGTGCTGGTGTCAGTGCTCTCTATCTCGGTGCTGGTGTCAGTGCTCTCTATCTCGGTGCTGGTGACAGTGCTCTCTATCTCGGTGCTGGTGTCAGTGCTCTCTATCTCGGTGCTGGTGACAGTGCTCTCTATCTCGGTGCTGGTGTCAGTGCTCTCTATCTCGGTGCTGGTGACAGTGCTCTCTATCTCGGTGCTGGTGTCAGTGCTCTCTATCTCAGTTCTGGCGTCAGTGCTCTCTATCTCGGTGCTGGTGTCAGTGCTCTCTATCGCGGTGCTGGTGTCAGTGCTCTCTATCTCGGTGCTGGTGTCAGTGCTCTCTATCGCGGTGCTGGTGTCAGTGCTCTCTATCTCGGTGCTGGTGTCAGTGCTCTCTATCTCGGGGCTGGTGTCAGTGCTCTCTATCGCAGTGCTGGTGTCAGTGTTCTATCTCGGTGCTGGTGTCAGTGTTCTATCTCGATGCTGGTGTCAGTGAGGGAGATAGCAGCGGAAAAGCCAATCAGCAGGCAGTTGCCAGCACCATGGCTGAGGATCAGCACTGGACTGGCACCTCCGGACCCCCGCAGTGGAGCCCTGCATAGGTGGGGGTAAGGGCCGGGCAGAGGGAGGGCTCAGGGGCTCAAGCACAGGTTGGCACACTGGGACACTGGCACAGGACTGCGCTGCCCTGACTGTGGCACTGATCATCTACTGCACCCCCTTCATAGCCTTGCCTGACCGTGCCTCTCCTCCATGGCCTTCATGCGCTCCTGAATTGACAAAATTTCACAGATAAAAAAAGAATGCTTATCGTTGTCGATCCCAGATTCACTTAATACTTCTGGTATGTCAGTGTCCATGTTGTGGGACTATGTGTGCACAGCTAGAGATTTTTTTTGTGGCTGCAAATATGACCTGGAGGTTTTTAATGTTCACCTGCCATTAAAATGAATGGGGCACGTTCGCGCGATTGCGTTCGCGAACTGTCCTGTCAGAAGTTCGTCCATCGCTACTGGCAGGATTACCAGGTAAAAAAAAGAGGGAAAAACATGAAAAACGTAGAGTAATATGGACCTCACATGTAAGGACTGGTAATGTGTAACATATTCAATTTTTGTTTTTGTTCACCAAAAGAAATATCTATCTGTCTAAAAAAGGCTTTTTTTTTGTTATTTATTGTTTGTGATCATGCACAGTCTTTCGGTTCTTATTTTTCTCGTATGAAAATCCTATGAAAACAGTGTACATTAAACAAAAATCATTCGTTCTGTTCCTGTACGAGAAATATATTGAAATTTGTTTCTTCGGAAATTTTCATTTGGAAGGTCGGAATTAGCGGTTGAAAGTTGTGTGCAAACTATTAGAAAATTATACGATCAAACCAAAATTTTGCCCAGACCCCCCCCCCCCCCCCGGATTGAAAAGTCAGCAGCTACACATAATGTAGCTGCTGACTTTTAATATTTAGGACACTTACCTGTCCTGGAACCCAGCGATGTTGGAACCCCAGCCGATCCTTCCATCAGCTGTCGGGCACTGCCGCTGCCATTGCTGGCAAGGGAACTACTGCGCATGCGTGAAGCGTGCTGCGTTCCCCTACTGGCTCAGCAGCAGGGGGAGGAGGAGGGAGGAGGGGGGCCGGACTTCTGACGTATCTCGCTGCAGTGAATTCTGACTACAAGTGGAGACAGGATATCTCTCAAAAACAAGGATTTGCCACCCCCCCCCCGAAAGGTGCCAAATGTGGCACCGGAGGGGGGAGGAATCAGATAAGCGGAAGTTTCACTTTTGGGTGGAGCTCCACTTTAAGATGTTAATATTTTTGGTTTATTGCACTAAAAAGTGTTTTTCTTTATATTTAGTTTCATGCACTGGATTGCAATAGTTGAAAGGACACCAGGATGGCCATGGGTGAGAGGAATCTGGCAGAACAGCAGTGTGGAGCTGAAAATGAATTGTGAGCTGAGTGCCTGGAAGTTGATCCACATAGTAAGTTTTTAATTACCACATGGTGATCAGTTCTGATGAGTGTGCCTAAAGGCATAGTCCACCTTTTGCAAAAATTATAATAAAACAATCATAGTGATTAATTAAAAAAAAATTTACAAAAATATATTTTCTGCACTGGGGCCTATAAAGCATTGCCATCAGTTGATCACAGGTGAAATGTTCTGGTTCCTGCAGACTATTCCTCCAGCCATGAGTCTGTACTGAGGTAAGGACCTTCATTTATCAGGGCCGATCCTAGGGTCACAGACGCCTGGGTGCAGAAATATTTCTGGCGCCCCCACGTGGGCGTGGTCATCTTACCAACTCCTCCCCTTTACAAATGTTTCTATGACAACGACTTCAACACAGAGATGTTCCCGTAAGAAGTCTTCGTTACCCTGGGATCCTCCCATGATATTTTACCAATAAATAAAATACAGGAATAGCGTACACTAATGAGACCTGGAGGGGAGTCTCTCTGATGCACACAGAGGGGGCTTCTGTTAGAGAGTCTATTAGAAAGAGCCCCCAGACATAGTACAGGAGATGGTCAGAGACTGTAGACATGATACTAGAGACAGTCAGAGACTGCAATCATAGTACAGGAGATGGTCAGAGACTGTAGACATGATACTAGAGACAGAGACTGCAATCATAGTACAGGAGATGGTCAGAGACGGTCAGAGACTGCAATCATAGTACAGGAGATGGTCAGGCTGCACACAATACAAGAGATGGTCAGAGACTGCAGACATGTTACAAGAGATGGTAGTAAATAATGGGCGATCGGCCCTCTCACCTGACCCAGCGATACAGCAACAACGGTTCCTCTGATCAGGAGTCAGCTCACTCTGAATTGCCCGTGGCGACTCCGCTGGGTAGAGCCCAGATCTGTATTCCTGCAATGACTCCATTCCTTTCTCCACCAGGGATGGTGCCAGGCTGTGTGGCTTTTTCTCTCTCTGATGGTGTTCTCTCAGCACTGCCCTCTCCCTCTGGAGTCCTGGGTGCCCTTCCCTGAAAGCTTTCCCGGGCTCCTGGCTTTCTCTCTCCCATTCAGCTGAGCATGCTGTTTGGGCTGCAGTTTCCGTGTTACAGTGGGGCTGCCAGTCCTTGGGACCACATGTCCCACAATCCTTTTCTTTGCTCCTTTGTTTTTTCTTCCCTGGCCGTTATGAAGGCGGGGGAAGAAACATAGTGCGCCGCTCATTAGTACAGCAGCGCACGAGGAGGTGAGGGAGAGGGGAAATAAGAGCCCGCAGCTGCAGTGGCATCACTAGGGTTGGTGTCACCTGGTGCAGTAAAACATGGTATCACCCCCTCCACCAACTATAGTCGTCCCTCAGTACAGACCCCACTCCATTAAGTATAGACCCCCCCTCCGTCAGTGCAGACCCTTCACTAAGTATAAATACCTCCCTCAGGACAGACCCCCCCATCAGTATAGACCCCCAGGACAAAACACCCCCCTTTATCAGTATAGACCCCCCCTCAGGACAAACCTTTCCCCCCCCCTACATTAGTACAAACCCCCCAGAACAAACCCCCCCCCCCTCCATTAGTACAGACCCCCCAGGACAAACCACCCCCTCCATTAGTACAGACCCCCCAGGACAAACCCCCCCCCCCATTAGTATAGACCCCCCCCAGGACAAACCCCCCCCCATTAGTATAGACCCCCCAGGACAAACCCCCCTACATTAGTATAAACCCCCCAGGACAAACCACCCCCCACCCACATTAGTATAGACCCCCCCAGGACAAACCACCCCCCCCCCCCACATTATTATAGACCCCCCAGGACGAACCCCCCCACATTAGTATAGACCCCCCAGGACAAACCCCCCCCCCACATTAGTATACCCCCCCCCCCCAGGACAAACCACCCCCCACATTAGTATAGACCCCCCCAGGACAAACCACCCCCCACATTAGTATAGACCCCCCCAGGACAAACCACCCCCCCACATTAGTATAGACCCCCCCAGGACGAACCACACCCCACATTAGTATAGACCCCCCCCCAGGACAAACCACCCCCCCACATTAGTATAGACCCCCCAGGACAAACCCCCCCTACATTAGTATAGACCCCCCAGGACAAACCCCCCTACATTAGTATAAACCCCCCAGGACAAACCCCCCCCCCCCACATTAGTATAGACCCCCAGGACAAACCACCACCCCCCCCCCCACATTAGTATAGACCCCCTCAGGACAAACCACCCCCCCACATTAGTATAGACCCCCCCAGGACGAACCCCCCCACATTAGTATAGACCCCCCCAGGACAAACCCCCCCCCCACATTAGTATAGACCCCCCCCACATTAGTATAGACCCCCCAGGACAAACCACCCCCCACATTAGTATAGACCCCCCAGGACAAACCCCCCCCCACATTAGTATAGACCCCCCAGGACGAACCACCCCCCCACATTAGTATAGACCCCCCCAGGACAAACCAGCCCCCATACATTAGTATAGACCCCCCAGGACAAACCCCCCCCACAACCCCCCCTACATTAGTATAGACCCCCCAGGACAAACCCCCCCCCCCCCCCACATTAGTATAGACCCCCCAGGACAAACCCCCCCACATTAGTATAGACCCCCCCAGGACAAACACCCCCCCCACATTAGTATAGACCCCCCCCCAGGACAAAACCCCCCCCCCACATTAGTATACCCCCCCCCAGGACAAACCACCCCCCCACATTAGTATAGACCCCCCCAGGACAAAACCCCCCCCACATTAGTATAGACCCCCCCAGGACAAAAACCCCCCCACATTAGTATAGACCCCCAGGACAACCCCCCCACATTAGTATTCACCCCCCCCCAGGACAAACCCCCCCCACATTAGTATAGACCCCCCAGGACAAACCCCCCCCCCACATTAGTATAGACCCCCCAGGACAAACCCCCCCCCCACATTAGTATAGACCCCCCCAGGACCCCCCCCCACATTAGTATAGACCCCCCCCAGGACAAACCCCCAGGACAACCCCCCCCCCCCACATTAGTATAGACCCCCCAGGACAAACCCCCCCCCCACATTAGTAGACCCCCCAGGACAAACCCCCCCCCCACATTAGTATAGACCCCCCCCAGGACAAACCCCCCCCCCCCACATTAGTATAGACCCCCCAGGACAAACCCCCCCCCCCCACATTGGTATAGACCCCCCAGGACAAAACCCCCCCCCCACATTAGTATAGACCCCCCAGGACAAACCCCCCAGGACAAACCCCCCCCCCACATTAGTATAGACCCCCCAGGACAACCCCCCCCCACATTAGTAGACCCCCTAGGACAAACCCCCCCCACATTAGTATAGACCCCCCCCAGGACAAACCACCCCCCCACATTAGTATAGACCCCCCCAGGACACCCCCCCCCCCACATTAGTATAGACCCCCCAGGACCCCCCCCCCCCCCACATTAGTATAGACCCCCCCAGGACAACCCCCCCCCCCACACATTAGATAGACCCCCCCCTAGACAAACCACCCCCCCCCACATTAGTATAGACCCCCCCAGGACAAACCACCCCCCCCCCACATTGGTATAGACCCCCCCCCCCCTAGACAAACCACCCCCCCCACCACTAGGCTAATTAAAACCACCCGGGCGGCAGCTGGAGAGGACAGTGTGCAGCCGCGCCGCCCGGGTGGAGAACAGAGCGTGTGTGATGCTTGTGCTGGTGGGCAGAAGGCGGAAGTTAAACACAGGACTCCTCCTGTGTTTAACTTCCGCCTCCTGCCCACCAGCACCAGCATCACACACGCTCTGTTCTAAACAAGTCGGGCTCGGCCACGGAGCGCCCCCCCCCCCCCCCGTGGCGTCACTGCGCGGCCGCGGCCGCGGCTGTGACAGGCGGAGAGAGCCGCGCCGCCTACGGACAAGGAGAGGAGGAGGGAGCGGAGCACTCTGGCGCTCCAGCGCCCCCACCTCTGTGGCGCCTGGGTGCACTGCACCCCTTAACCACTTGCCGACCGTCCCATGTAGATATACGTCAGCAGAATGGCACGTACAGGCAAAATCACGTACCTGTACGTGACATTCTTCCGGCGGGTGGGGTGTCCGATCGGAACCCCCTCCGCCGGCGGGGACGGTCGGCATCGCTTCAGGAGCGATCCGGGACGAGGGGACGGCCAGTGGTTTCTGGCCACCCCCTCGCGATCGCTCCTGGCGAATGAAAAGCTTCCCCTTCCTGTCTATTGTTTAGACAGGAAGGCGGAAGTGATGTCACGCTCGGTGCGTCGGTCTATCTGACCGGGACGCCGAGCTGTGAACATGTAAACATGCACAACAGTACACTGACACCAGTACACATAGGCACATATTCCACCCCCCTGTCACCCCCTGATCACCCCCAGATCACCCCCTGCCCCCCCAGTCACAGTGTCACTAATTGCAGTGATCATTTATTTACTGATCACTGCATTTAGTGTCAGTGTGACTGTAATAACTGTCAGGGCAGTTAGTTTTAGGCCCCTTTAGGTCTAAGGTAGCCCCCTACCCCCCCCCCCCAATAAAGGTTTAACCCCCTGATTGCCCCTAGTTAACCCCTTCACCCCCTTTTGCCAGTGTCACTAAGCGATCGTTTTTCTGATCGCTGCATTAGTGTCAATGGTGTCGCTAGGTAACCAGTTTTTTTTTTAGGTTAACCGCCATGTTTATATAGGTTCATAAATAGGTTTATAGGTCAGGTACCCCCATATTACAACCTAAATAAAGGTTTTAACCCCCTGATTGCCCCTAGAGTTAACCCTTTCACCAGTGATCACCGTATAAGTGTCACTGGTGACGCTGGTTAGCCAGTTAGTTATTTCGTTATTTAGGTTCCCCGTCAGGTTTTTATATAGCGTCAGGTACCCCCATATACAACCTAAATAAAGGTTTAACCCCCTGATTGCCCCTAGTTAACCCTTTCACCCCCTTTTGCCAGTGTCACTAAGCGATCGTTTTTCTTACTGTTACGGGTGACGCTGGTTAGTTAGCTTGTTTTTTATACTGTCAGGGCACCCGCCATTTATTACCCAATAACGGTTTAACCCCCTGATCGCCCGGCGGGTGATATCAATTAGGTTTTAGGGTCAAATAAGGTCTGCGTCTCCCCAGGTTAGTGCCAGTACCGCAAACACCCACGCGCAAAGCATACACCTCCCTTAGTGGCACAGTATCTGAACAGATCAATATCTGATCTGATCAGATCTATACTAGCGTCCCAGCAGTTTAGGGTTCCAAAAAAACGCATTGTTAGCAGGATCAGCCCAGATACCTGCTAGCACCTGCGTTTTCCCCCTCCGCCCAGCGCAGCCCAGCCCACCCAAGTGCAGTAACGATCGATCACTGTCACATACAAAACACAAAGCACATATAACTGCAGCGTTCGCAGAGTCAGGCCTGATCCCTGCGATCGCTAACATTTTTTTTTGTGGTAGCGTTTTGATTCAGTCGCTAACAGTCAGGAGCTTTTTTACCTGTGAATCTCAAAAAAAAAAAAAAACAAAAATAGTTGTCGTTTTATTGTTTCTCTCTCTCTCTCTATTCTCTCTCTATTGTTGCTCTTTTTTTACTCCATTCTATTCTGCAATGTTTTTTATTATGTTTTATCATGCTTGCTTTTCAGGTATGTAATTTTGTTTACTGTGTTTTAGTGTTAAGCATTTTTTTGTTTTCAGGTGCGCCATTCAGTTGCAGCGCGGATTTATTTATCTTGACAGCAACAGCGTTTGCTCCCACGATACATAAACCCGCGACTCCAACGCTGTAGGAGGTGATTTCACCACCACAGTTAAAAAAAAGAGCATATGTGCCGAAGCATGGGGGCAGCAGGGGGGGAGGAGCGATTGGCTCCTAATGCCACGTACATACGGTCGAAATTCCGACCGTGTGTACACGGCATAACTTTTGCGGGAGGATGCCCCCATGCATCGGCATATATAAATGGTGCATGTATGCCCATCATTAGAAGTGGGTGGATGAAGGGAGGTATTCTAATGGTGGGCATACCCACCAATCAATCTCTTTTTTTCGTTCAGCCAAGAGGCTGCATGAAAAAAAAAAAAAGATTACAATATATGTCCAGTATGTTGCTGGACTTTGAATGGTTATACCAGAATGATGCCTGCAGGTTTAGGTATCATCTTGGTATCATTCTTTTCAGCCAGTGATCGGCTTTCATGTAAAAGCAATTCTAGCGGGTAATTAGCCTCTAGACTGCTTTTACAAGCAGTGGGAGGGAATGTCCCCCCTCCCGGATATAAACCGCGCCATTGGGAAATTGGGAAAGCATTTTATCACACCAATCTTGGTGTGGTCAGATGCTTTGAGGGCAGAGGAAAGATCTAGGGTCTAATAGACCCCAATTTTTTAAAAAAAAAAAAGAGTACCTGTCACTGCCTATTGCTATCATAGGGGATATTTACATTCCCTGACATAACAATAAAAATCATAACAATGAAAAAAAATGGAAGGAACAGTTTAAAAATCAAATAAAAAAGCTAAATAAATAAAAAAAAAAACAAAAAAAAAAAAAAAAAAAAAAAAGCACCCCGGCCCCCCCTTCTCTTGCGCAAAGGCGTACACAAGCGTTGGTCTGGCGTCATATGTAAACAGCAATTGCACCATGCATGTGAGGTATCACCGCGAAGGTCAGATCGAGGGCAGTAATTTTAGCAGTAGACCTCCTCCGTGAATCTAATGTGGTATCATGTAAAGGCTTTTAAAGGCTTTTAAAAATGTATGTAGTTTGTCGCCACTGCGTGTTTGTGCGCAATTTTAAAGCATGTCGTGTTTGGTATCCATGTACTCGGCCTAAGATCATATTTTTTATTTCATCAAAAATTTGAGCAATATAGTGTGTTTTAGTGCATTAAAAAAAAAAAAAGTGTATTTTTTCCACAAAAAATGCGTTTGAAAAATCGCTGCGCAAATACTGTGTGGAAAAAAAAAATGCAACACCCACCATTTTAATCTGTAGGGCCTTTGCTTTAACAATATATATAGTGTTTGGGGGTTCAACGTAATTTTCTTGCAAAAAAAAAAATATGTTTTCATGTAAACAAAAAGTGTCAGAAAGGGCTTTGTCTTCAAGTGGTTAGAAGAGTGGGTGATGTGTGACATAGGCTTCTAAATGTTGTGCATAAAATGCCAGGACAGTTCAACCCCCCCCCCCCCCAAATGACCCCATTTTGGAAAGTAGACACCCCAAGCTATTTGCTGAGAGCAATGTTGAGCCCATTAAATATTTTTTTTTTTTTTTTGTCCCAAGAGATTGAATAATGAAAAAAAAAAATATATATATATTTTTTTTTACAAAAAGTTGTCACTAAATGATATATTGCTCAAACATGTCATGGGCATATGTGGAAATACACCCCAAAATACATTCTGTTGCTTCTCCTGAGTACGGGGATACCACATGTGTGGGACTTTTTGGGAGCCTAGCTGCGTACGGAACCCCAAAAACCAAGCACCGCCTTCAGGCTTTCTAAGGGTGTAATTTTTTTATTTCACTTCTCACTGCCAATCACAGTTTCGGAGGCCATGGAATGCCCAGATGGCATAAAACCCCCCAAAATGACCCCATTTTGGAAAGTAGACACCCCAAGCTATTTGCTGAGAGGTATGGTGAGTATTTTGCAGATCTCGCTTTTTGTCACAAAGTTTTGAAAATTGAAAAAAGAAAAAAAAATTTTTTTTTTTTTCTTTACTTTCTTCATTTTCAAAAACAAATGAGAGCTGTAAAATACTCACCATGCCTCTCAACAAATAGCTTGGGGTGTCTACTTTCCAAAATGGGGTCATTTGGGGGGGGTTTTGTGCTATTTTGGCATTTTATGGCCTTCGAAACTGTGATAGGTAGTGAGGAGTGAAATCAAAAAATTGCACCCTTAGAAATCCTGAAGGCGGTGCTTGGGTTTCGGGGCCCCGTACGCGGCTAGGCTCCCAAAAAGTCCCACACATGTGGTATCCCCATACTCAGGAGAAGCAGCAAAATGTATTTTGGGGTGCAATTCCACATATAACTATGGCATGTGTGAGCAATATATCATTTAGTGACAACTTTTTGAAAAAAAAAATGTTATTTTTTATTTTTGTCTTTATTCAATCACTTGGGACTAAAAAAAAAAATATTCAATGGGCTCAACATGCCTCTCAGCAAATAGCTTGGGGTGTCTACTTTCCAAAATGGGGTCATTTGGGGGGGTTTTGTACTTCCCTGCCATTTTAGCACCTCAAGAAATGAAATAGGCAGTCATAAATTAAAAGCGGTGTAAATTCCAGAAAATGTACTCTAGTTTGTAGACGCTATAACTTTTGCGCAAACCAATAAATATACGCTTATTGGCATTTTTTTTTTACTAAAGACATGTGGCTGAATACATTTTGGCCCAAATGTTTGACTAAAATTGAGTTTATTAGATTTTTCTTATAACAAAAATTAGAAAATCTCTTTTTTTTTCAAAATTTTCGCTCTTTTTCCGTTTATATCGCAAAAAATAAAAATCACAGAGGCAATCAAATACCATCAAAAGAAAGCTCTATTTGTGGGAAGAAAAGGACGCAAATTTTGTTTGGTTACAAAATTGCATGACCGCGCAATTACCAGTTAAAGTAGTGCAGTGCGAAATTGAAAAAAGACCTCTGGTCCTTAAGCTGACAATTGGTCCAGGGGCTGAAGTGGTTAAAATCATTTTTTTCTGACAGACTCCATGGCAGCCTATGTGTGGGTTAACCCCGCCTCCTCTCCAATGCTATACCCCGTTCCCATAAATGAGAGCTCACCGCTGGGTACTGCGTTCCTTTTCCTCATGGACCTACATCACGGTTGTTCCTGTTGGCGTCCGGTCGGAATATTTCCAGAATCTAGCATATCTTTCATGCGGTGCAGCTCAGGGCGCAGCTATGAAGGGGCGAATAGCTTTTCATGGCACTAGATACCCCAGTGATGGAGGGGAGGTGGCCTCGGCATGCCTGAAGGTGGACACATTAACGGCTGGCAAGGTCTGCAATTTCCTACTTCTTCCCATGGCAGTGGTCTCTTTGTTTATATTTATTGTTTGTGTGTCCCTCCCGGTATTCCCGGTAATCTCCAGTACCTCCGTTCCTCTCATGGCGCAGAAGTGTTCCAGGCTGCCGCCGTGCTTCCGGGTCGCGGACGCCACCGTCGTTCTGCGCATGCGCAGGCCCTCTGCGAAAGCGAGTCTTAGCTTGCATGTGAGCGGAGTGGCGGATTGTCCAGCTGTCTACCAGGGCACAGGCGCGAGGTGGGGGGGGTGGTGACGTCACTCAGGTGGGGGATTTGATGGTCTGCCATCTCCTGTCAGAACAGGAATTTCCGCAGACAGCTTCCCCAGCCTGGTCTGCCTTGGGCTGACTGAATTTTCTCCCCTTAAAGGGGAAAATCAAAAAAAAAATTAAAAATAATATATATATATATATTTTTAAAAAAAGTTTAAAGGCGTTATACATATACATACTTGGACTTATTATGCACAGAATTTATAATAATATCTATACTCCTTTTTTTATGTAAATAAAAAAAAATATATATATATTAAATATATAATCTTTTTGATTGCCTCGTTATGTGTGGCATTTCCGGGTCATGTGCAGACTGTCCGTATCATGTTGACGTTCTGTCCAGTGGTTATGGACAGGTTACTGCCTTCATACGGCCAGCCCTCACGCACAAGGTACATGCAGGCGAGGGGAGGGGCCGAGGTTGCAGTCTCAAAGTATTGAGATTGCGTTTGGTGTCACCCCCCCCCCCCCCCCCCCCCCCCCCCCAATCTTTTTCATCCCTTTCAGATCGGACCCACAAGTCGCGGTCCAGGACGACAGAGACCTTGACAAGCCACAACATTTACAAGAGGAGATGTTACCATTCCTCCTCCAACTAGAGGAGATGTTACCATTCCTCCTCCAACTAGAGGAGATGTTACCATTCCCTCTCCAACTAGAGGAGATGTTACCATTCCCTCTCCAACTAGAGGAGATGTTATCATTCCTCCTCCATCTAGAGGAGATGTTCCCATTCCTCCTCCAGTCACCGCACCCACTGCCCTAACAGCCGCTTGGATGGCAGAGCCTGCTGGAGATGTGGGACACGAGTCCCAGTGGGCAAGTCTTCCTGTGACCAGTGTTATACCTGGGCGTTTAGGGATAAAAGAAATGGAAAACAAGAATATGGAGTCTCTTGTGAAATGTGTGATGCAGCAATCTCTAAGGAAATGGGATACATCCCACACATGGAGCCAGTTGTCCATCCTACTCGGCTCCTTGGCTGACGTAGCCCAAAGGATTCGGGTCCTTCTCAGCCCTACGCTGCTTCTCCGGATTCTTCGGACAGCGAGTTGGAAGGTGACGAATGTGTCTGAAGCTTTGACATCTCTCTGGTTCCTCCATGAGTCAAAGTAATTAAGGAAGCCCTTAAGTGGGAAGACCCTTCCACCCCCCCCCCCCCCGGCTAAGCAAAGTAGTTCTTTAAGAAACCTGGGGAAAGAACGCTCTCTCTCTCTTTTTGCTCCTTACGGATTAAAGGATGAGGAGTGCAGCAAAGTGGACAAGAAAACTTCTATGTCAAACAATACCTCCAGATTGTATCCCTTCAAGGCAGAAGAAGTGAAGTGTCTAGGTCTCTGGGAAACACTCCCCTCATAGATGCAGCATTGTTGCGTCTGGCAAAACAGGTTACTCTACCTTCAGAAGATGCCGTCTCCTTCAGGACGGGCTTGAGAGAAAATAGATCAAGACCTCGAGAAAACGTATGGGTTTGCTGGTATGGCTTGTAAACCTGCCCTGGCAGCTATGTCTACGGCGATAGAAGCCTGGACAGAGAACATAGTCTTCATACTCAGGGGAGTTTCGGAAAAGTTCTCCAGAAGTTCAGCAGTGAAGGTGCTGAAGCTGGCGTCAATCTGATCCACCTGTTGGCTTGGTCTAAATGGTTCTCGGTCTCGGTTTAACAAGTCTTATAGTTGCACCTTCCCAGTATAGATGTCTGCATGGTCGGAAGAGTTCCTAGTAGAGAAGGTACTGAATGCTCGACAGAAGCTTGCTCTTAGAGGCCTGGCCGGGACTTCAAAAAGGATTGGAGCAGAGGGCAAACGTCCTTCCGAAAAAACGCTAAGAGCCAAGCTTCAGGTGATTGTGACCTGGCTAAATCTTTTTGGATTGCGCCCGCCCAGGCAGTTCGGGCGGGGAGGCTCGTCTGCTCCTCTTTCAGAACGTCTGGGTGGCCTCAATCATGGATTACTGGACTGTCAAGACGGTTTTAATTCAATCTTATTTTATTGAGATAGAAAAACAGCAGTAGAAAAAGGTATACATTAGACATACATGTCTTCAGGAACACATAAACATATATATAAATATATATAAAGATACATACATCTTTGCAACTATGGTGTCGTATCGTCTCATGGTTTAGGGAGTATAGTAGCTTCACTTGATGTAGTGAGATAAATATGCCTGTAAACCTACAGCGTCTAATCTGGGTGTAATCAGGGAGTGTGGGCACCACTATCTGCTCATTGAGTGGTGCCCACTCAATACAGGTAGGTTAGGGCATTTGTTACTATGTTGAGTGCGTTCTCACTGCGGGGGAAGCTCTGTGCGTGCCACCGTTCCGGTCTGGTGAGATTAGGGATGTGAATTAGGTGGTCGGGTAATCCTGTAACATTCACAAGGGAAAGGAGAAAAAGATAGAAAGAGTAGGGATAGAGGGGTCAAGGCATTGAGGAATGTAGAAACTTAGAGGCATTCCACTCTGGTTACACAGGTGCGTCGGTAGGGTCCTCTGTGGCCCATGGAATAAATTCTGAGGAGTATCGAAACATAGACCACGATGTCCAGGTCTTGGAGAATTGTTCCTCTTTACCCGTTTCCTGCGCCAACATTCGTTCCAACCTATTGATTTGATCCACTTCAATTGCCCAGTCCCCCAGGGAAGGCATGCCTGTCGACTTCCAGTGTCTGGGCAGAACCGTCCTAGCAGCCGCCAAAAAGTGACGCAAAACGTCTTTTTTGACCGATTTAAGCGATCCCGGGAGCAAAGATAGCAGAGCTACCTCAGGAGAGGGTGTGATTGAGGTCGCCATGAGTCTGCAGTACAAGTCGAGGATCTTTTGCCAGAAACTCCTCACAGGGGGGCATTCCCACCAAATGTGGAGTAAGGTTCCCTTGGATAACAAGCAACGCCAGCAGGTATCCGGGAGCGCCGGGTTTATCACGTGCAAAGTCGAGGGGCATCTGTACCAACGGGTTAACAACTTGAATCCTTTTTCTTGGGCTTTGGATGCTAGGGATATTTTGTGAGTCAGAATGAAGCACTTTTGCCAGTCTACCGGAGAAATGGAGTGGCCCAAGTCTTCCTTCCAGGCCTGTGTGTATGGGGGAAGGTCAGGGTTATAAGTCAAATGTATGAGGGAGTATAGTTGAGAGACTACACGTGTAGGGGGGGCGGTCTGGAGTAGCATGCTCTCCAAGTCTGTTAAGTCAGCAAGTATATCAGGCAGAGATGGGAAGGTGCGAATGAAGGATATCACTTGTTGCCTCTGCAGCCAATGCGTCGAGGCATGAGAAGATGGGCCGGGGGTAGCGTCGTGAATCAGAGAAAGGTCTGAGCGTAGAACTTGGGCAAGTCGTCTGTGGTTCTCCTTACACCAAGGTCCAAAGCTTGCTCCCTGTAGGGCGGGTGGGAAAGCCGGGGTCCCGAACAGTGGAGTCATGGGTCCTTTCAGAGGAGATAGGGTCTTGTGGGAATTCATTCGGGTCCAAATTTGTATGGTTTGCCGGGTGAGGTCGCTTAGGGCTATCTCACCTTTCAGGAATTCGGTAGGTGTCCACGGTAAGGCGCATAGATCTATTGAATTGATGTGGCTTTCTATTTGTACCCATAGCTTGGTGGAGGAATGGTGGAACCAGTTAAGTATACGCGTGAGCACTGCTGCTCTATAGTATATAGAGGCATCTGGAGCTCCAGCTCCGCCCCGAATCTTGGGGAGCGAGAGAGTCTCATAGCGTATCCGAGGACGCGCCCCTCCCCAGATAAAGGAGGAGAATAGTTGGCGGAGCTTCTTAAAGAACCAGGAGGGTATGGAGATGGGGATTGTTTGGAACAAATAGAGAAAACGAGGGAGGACGTCCATTTTTAGGGCATTCACCCTACCTAGCCACGATAGGTGTTTCTTTGTGTAGTTTGAGAGATCCGTCTTGGTTCTAAGCAGAAGGGGAGCATAGTTTAGTGAGAATAGTTGGGATCCTTCTGTAGGTATTTGGGTTCCGAGGTAACGGATGGAGGTGGAGCCTGTTTTAAATGGATAGTTAGTGGCTACTTGGCGAAGGACCTCCTGGGACAGTGAGATGTTCAGAATTTCTGATTTAGTATGGTTCACTTTGAAGTTACTCAGCTTGCCAAACCTTGTGAATTCGCGCATTATATGCGGTAAGGATAGATGGGGTTGAGTTACAAACATTAACAGGTCATCCGCAAAGAGAGCCAACTTGGAATGAATGGGGCCTATCGAGACACCCGAGATATTGGGGTTATTGCGCAAGGCGATTGCCAGGTGCTCCATGACAAGGACATAAAGAAGGGGAGATAGAGGGCAGCCTTGTCGCGTCCCATTATGGATGGAAAATGTAGGCGACAATGAACCATTTACCCGAATTCTAGCGGAGGGTGAGGAGTACAGGGACATAATTCGAGACAGCATTTTGGGGCCCAGGCCTATCTGCTTCAGAGACATCTGGAGGAATTGCCAGTCGACCCGGTCGAATGCTTTTTCGGCATCCACCGTCAAAAGGCATAGAGGGATATCATGGGCGCGGGCATAGTCAGTAAGAAGCAGGGTTTTCAGGGTGTTATCCCTTGCCTCGCGGCCACTTACAAAGCCCACCTGGTCCAGGTGTATAAGTCTGGGGAGCAGCGGCTGCAATCTAGTGGCTAATATTTTGGCGTATATTTTTAAGTCCACTCCAATTAACGATATGGGCCTATAGTTAGCGCACAACGTAGGGTCCTTGTCTGGTTTTGGGATAATGGTAATGTGGGCTTCGAGTGTTTGTGTAGGGAACGCTGAGCCTTCTGATAGGGAGTTGAACACCTTAGCCAAGAAGGGGGACAGTAGGGGAGCAAATGTTTTGTAGAACTTAGGGGTGAAACCGTCGGGACCCGGGCTTTTACCGGAAGGGGTAGACGCTATCGCTCCTACGACCTCATCCGCTGTAATTACTTGCTCTAGTTCTTCTACGGTGTCGCCATCTAATGTAGGGAGCTCAGTTTCCTCAATATAGGACTGTCTATCAAGATCGGGAGTGTGGGTTGGGCTAGAAGAGACAATGGACGGTAGATTGTAAAGTGTTTGGTAGAAATCGCAAAATGTTTGTGATATCTTTGAGGGCTCGCTAAGCATTTCTCCAGAAGGGGCCCGAATATGAGGTATGAATGTAGAAGATGTGTTTGGATGCAGGGTGCGAGCCAGCGGTCTACCGCATTTGTCTCGGAATTGGTACTGATGTAGGGCAAGTCTGTCCGCATAGGTACGAGCTGAGGCCTCGTATAGGTCCTTGAGTTGGGATCGAGCCAATGAGACCTCTGTAAGAGTCATCACTGTAGGGGCTCGTTTGTGTTGGGTCTCAAGGTCCCGCAGCTTTTGAGTTGCCGAGGTTATTGCGGCTGATCGAGCCTTTTTCAAGCGGGTCCCCATCTGAATAAAAATTCCTCGTAGGACAGCTTTAAGTGCCTCCCATTGTAAGGGTAATGAGGTAGTGTCTGAGGCATGATCTACGAAAAAGTTGGAAATGGTTTCTGAAACCTTGTGGGAGCATTCAGGGTTTGTGAGAAGGGAATCATTGAGCCTCCACGTCCATTCTCTCACTGGCGTGGAGGGGATCGATAGTGTTAGGTAGACAGGTGAGTGGTCAGACCAGACCATTGAGTCTATCTCGCATTCGGGTGACCAATCTAAGCAGCTATGGTCCAGGAGGAAGTAGTCTATACGACTGTAGGAGTGATGGACCTGTGAGAAGTGGGTATAGTTGCGAATTGTTGGGAACAGAACCCTCCAGATGTCGATTAGACGGAGGTCGTAAATAGCCCGTTTGAATGCCCGTAGTTTAGTAAAAGATATGGATGAGCGAGAGGTTGACGAGTCTAAAAGTGGATCCAGGGGGGCATTAAAATCCCCGCCTATGATTAGTTTACCTTCTGCGAACCCTGACAAGATCCTCATGTACCGCAGAGCAGACGATATTTGATTAGTGTTTGGTAGGTAAAGGTTGGCAATTGTGAATTTAGTGCCCCACAGGGAGAACTTTACAAACATATACCTTCCCTGGTGGTCCGAGAGCTGATCTATCAGGTCAATCGGTAGCGTTTTGTGGAAGGCAATAGAGACGCCTTTCGTTTTCTGAGAGGGGTTTGTACTGTGGAACCATCGGTTAAAATACCTATTGGAGCAGGAAGGGGTGGAGTTTGTGTGAAAATGGGTTTCCTGTAGCATTAATATGTTGACCTGTTGTTTATGCATTTGGTAGAGGATTTGTCCTCTCTTGGATGCAATATTGAGGCCATTTACATTGTAAGAGCAACATTTTAAGCGAGGACGAGATATTACCGTGTGGGCCATAGTGGAGTGAGAAAGAGAAAGTCAGATTGTAGACAGAAGAGGGGAGAGGAGGGTTAGGGGAGGGGGAGCTTGTGAGGTGGTAAAAATATACCAGGGCAAAAACTAGGTAGGGAGGGCACCTAAATAAGGAGCCTAGCAAATCTAAAGGGGTCCCTTAAAACAGGACACCACGTGAAAAATCACGTAAAAAGGCACAGTTCGTGCCCGGCCTATTGGGGGTGGAGGGTCGAGGTGGAGAATCTGAGCCGTGAGCCCAGTAGCAGGACAGGCATGTATAGCTTTACTGAGGCACATCAGTGTAACAAGACATTTAAACAGCATATCACATATGAGATCAACTGTGGAGAAGGGTGGTGGTCTGCACGGGGAAGTATCCCCATACAGGCTCAGCATCCCTCCATCACAAAGGGAGTATCGATCCGTGGAATAACATCACGGGGAGGTAGCAAACATTTTCAACCCATGCTATCTATAGGCCCCAACAGGGGGCCCCTGAAACAAATCTTTTTAGCAATACTGAAACAATTTTAGGGTGGAACTAGTCGGTGTATGAAAAAACCTTAAGCAGAAAACTATAGGAGCCCACGTGGATAGTGGTAAGAGACCGTGGACCCAGTCAGTCCGTCTGTCGGTCCCTCCACCCCTATCCAGGTGGAACAGTTCCGCCACATATCTAGAGATTAGACCAGTGCTGTAAATTATATTAGAAACTCAGCAGTTGCATATCTGAATCAAACAATAGGAATTCGCCATTCTGTGGCCTTTCCCGAACCCCAGCCAGGTACAGTACACTAGCAAAGGGCAGGGAGAAGGCCAGCCTTATTAGGGGACCATCTGTCTTGAGGCATTAGGATAGGTAGCAGGTCATCTTGTCTCCCATCTTAACAATCCGGTGGTAGTCTGGTGGAGATGAGAAAATAAGTAAAATGGAGGGAAAGGGAGAATCAAAAAACCTCCTCAAAAAAGAAAAAATTCAGCCTGTCCAGGAGACAAGAGATAGGCAGAGAATTGGGATGGTGTTAGTCATATGGCGAGTGTTGAGATGGATTCAAGCAACTTCTTTGAGTTACCTTAATCTTCCGGAGAGGTAGGATGAGGTGGTCTAGAGTCAATAGAGCGTGATCCGTGCCTCGGATGCCTGCGTCGTTGTGGGAGAGGGTCACGTGTTTGTACCCTGGCACGGTCATCTGGCGGGTCCAGCCAGTTCGGTACATCAGTTGGGTCTTGCTCCAGGAAGCTGAAAAAGGCTGGGAGTTGATCTGGGTCAGAGAGGACAAATTTACGCTCGGCTCTGGTCACTTTAATGCTGAAGGGGTGTCCCCATGTGTAGGTTGCTCCGGCTTGACGTATCAGGTCTAGCAGTGGGCGGACCATGCGGCGCATGTGGAGAGTGTTGCGAGAGAGGTCTGGGTATAGATGGATAGCAGAACCGTCAAAGTCCACGGGGCCCAATCGCCATGCCTTGCGCATAATTTCTTCTTTTAGGGTGAAATAGTGAACCCTGCAGAGGACATCGCGTGGGCGGTCATTATGTTCCCTCCTGGGCCCCCCCACTCTGTGCACCCGGTCTATTTCAATAGGGGACGAAGTCTCTCTTCCCAGAACTAGATTGAGGATGGCTGTAACAGAAGGTTTCAAGTCTGTACCCGCCGTGGCCTCCGGTATGCCTTGTAGCCGTATATTGTTCCTGCGGCTCCTATTTTCCCCGTCTTCTATGCGTAGTTGATGTTGTCGGATACGGTGTAGGTGTTCCTTGGAGGCCAGCTCGAGAGATGTGATGCGGGTTTCATGGTCAGATTGAATGTCAGTTAGGGCAGATACCGCAGTCTGGTTAGTAGAGACCTGCTGTTGGAGGGCCTGGAGATCCTTGTGGAGTGAGGTCTCCATTTTGGCCGCCCAGGATTCGAACTCCGCTCGGAAGGCCGCCAGAAGGGTCGAGGCTTCAGATCTAGGTGCTATTCCTGAGGCTTGAGGGGCCACACCTCCAGGGCCTGTGTCTGGAAGCGGGACAATAGAGGTGCCAGATCTGGGCGTTACAGTTGGAGGGGCCGAGGGGTCATCAGATTCCTCGCCGCTGTCTGACGCCGGCTGAGCAGGAGGAGGAGGCTTGCCCTTACCTGAATGTCGAGCAGGGGCCATCTTGTCTTTGGGGGTGCGGGGATCTGACTGAGATGTGCGGAGCAGGTATCTCTGGATTGTGCCTTGTTGTGGATCCGCGGACTCAGTAGATCGGGAGCTGTGCATGGACATGCTTTTCAGGGATGTACGATGGCTGAAATATAGCCTGTCTGCTGCGGGCGGTCACGGAACTCAGCTGCTCATTTCTTTAGCCAGACATCTGTCACGTTTCTCTGCAGGCTTATGCAGACGGGGACCGCGGGTGGGTGCTGACCCTGTAGGGCTATTTATGTGGCTGCGTAGGTAGCAATCCGGGCTCAGAGGGGTATAGGGGCTCAGGAGTATACGTGTTTACAGCAGCTTGGGTGGAGCAAGATGGCCGCCTCTCATGGTTTCTGGGCCATATCTGTAGCTCGCGTGCTGACGGGGGAAGAAAGCTTGTGGGTATCTCCCTCAGGGGCCACAGTCTGCAAGGCCAGGATGTCTTGGGGGGTGGGTGAGGCTTGGACTAGGCCTAGAGGAGACGGACAGGGTGCAGCAAGATGGCCGCCACTCTAAGTCTCTGGAGCTAGGGCCGTGACCGTAACTGATGCCAGATGGGGGTGGCTGCTCCCTCAGTATGCCCTTTGGGGGTCTCAATTGTCCTGGTCAGGGTGCTCCTGGGGGTGGATGGGGCCGGATTGGGACCAGGAGAGGCCAGGAGAGGCCGCCGGGTGTATAAAGATGGCCGCCGTCACTTACCAGGTCTGGCTGTCTGGTCTGGTGTGGCGACTCTTTTTTGATTCCAGGATCCGGGTAGTTGGCTGGATGTCCCCAGTGACCTGTAGGAGGGGGGTCCGGTCTCAGGACCCTCAAGATAGCCGGAGGTAGCGCCTGGCGCGGCCCCCGGGTGGAGCAAGATGGCCGCCGATCCTTGTATTAGGCCGGAGCCGCAGCCTCTCCTTACAGGCGACCGGAGCTCCGCGAACGGCACGCCCGCGATCCCAGGCAGTGTCCTAGCGGTCTGGGGGATGTCCAGGGCCCCCGGTGGTGTCCGTGCAGATTCGCTGGGCAGGTGGAGATCTGGGTGTGCTCTCTATGAGCAGGAGCTCACCCCAGGTACGTCCACTCAGATCTCCGTTCGGCCACGCCCCCTGTCAAGACGGTTTTATTGAGCCACACATGGTCCTTTACTAATACTCCTCCCCTGGAGTTATTCCATTCTGCTAACTTGGTCGCAAGAGCGGAAGCAGGCGTTACTGTCCTACGTGGACTCGCTGTAGTCTCAGGGAGCATGGGGTATGCTTTCCCTTCTTAACACAAAAGAAAACGGTTTATGGCGTCCGGTGATGGATCTAACTTACCTAGACAAGTAATATAAAATTCAAAAAAAATTCAAATGACCTGTTCACAGGGGACAGGTAATCTCCTCCTTGACCAGCTTAAGGTGGCTTCTAAATCTAAAAGAAAACACACCTAGAGCCAGTCCAGTGTCTGATGTACTTTGGGGACCAGCTTGTTACAGTGGAAAGCACCATCTCTCTTCCAGTGGGGAAGATCCCGGTCATCCAGTAGAGAATTTTGTGGCCTCTAATCTCTTCATGACTGAGGGCCTCACAGTGCCTAAAAGCTATCGGCTCGACGGTCTCCACGACCCCTATGGTCCAGTGGCCCCTCCAGAGGTTATACCCTTTCCAGTCAGGTTTTCTGCAGCAATGGCAATTAAGGGGCAACAGTTAACCTATTCACATATCATCAACAACGAGGAGCAGCCTCTTTTGGTGCCTTCAGCGCAAAACCTGCTCATTTGCCACTCCGTTGCCCCATCTTAGGGGTCAAGGTCATGAACGATGCCAGCGGTACCGTTTGGGATTTTGCTTGCTTGAGCGCCTTGGAGCTTTGAGCGCTGAGCTACAAAATTATTAGTTGTGAATGGGGGCTAATACTCTTCTTCTGCAACTCCCTTCATGGCTGTAGTTGATTTATTTACTGTCCCCACCCCAAACACTTTTGTGACAATGTAGACTTGTGTATTGAAAGTGAAGCATCATTGCTCCAGGATGCTTCAGGCATAACTGTTAAATCTTTTATCTAATTTAACTGCTTGAGTACCAGTCTGTATCCTTTCATTACCAGGGCAGTTCTCAGTGTTGTGTTAGTTTGACTGACAATTACTCAATAATGCAATAGTGTACCTTAATTAAAAGAGTGTGTAAAAACCAACCATACTCACCTAGGTAGATGCAGCATTGGTCCGATGCTGCATTTGTCCCCCGCCGCCTCTAAGACCAAGAACTGAGCGCTCAAAGACAGCTGATCTCGGCCTTCAGTGAGCAGAGAGGGGTCACTGTGAGTCAGCAGATTACTGCTCTGACCCTCCAGGGCTCACTGGAGTGCCGTGCTGTGGAGGGGGTGGAAGTGGCTGGCTCAGGCATGTAGTGGTGCACCGAGAGGCTGAGCCAGCTTCTGGTAAGGCATCTAGGTGCATCCCAACAATAAAGTAGGGATCCCTCCAGAATCTGGACTGGCTGAGTGATGTCAGCCAACAGTGGACTTTAGCCTGCTGTCGGCTGAATACGGGTCACAGAAGTGCACTCCTGAGACCAACGGGAGAAGTATGGCCAGAAGAGCTTTGGCCCGTCTTCTCCCTTAATTTTATATCTTTTTTGAGATAGATAGAGCTTCTTTTTGACGGTTGAAAAAAAAAAAGTTTTCTTTTCTCTCTGTTATAAATCCTAGCCAATAAAATGGCAGGACAATAGAAAGGACAAATGGAAAGTAGACACCCTAAGGCAGGGGTGCTCAAACTACGGCCCTCCAGTTGTTCAGGAACTACAATTCCCATCATGCCTAGTCATGTCTGTGAATGTCAGACTTTTGCAATGCCTCGTGGGACTTGTAGTTCTGCAACAGCTGGAGGGCCATAGTTTGAAGATCCCTGCCCTAAGGTGATGTCATTTTTCACCATAATTTATTGGAAAGGAAGAAACATGCTAGTACTGAGGTGGTTAAAACATGGAGCTTGTTAATGGTGCACTAGATACAGCAGTGGGAGGAGGAAGATGAAGAGGTTAATGTTTGAGATGTGCAGGATTGGAGACGGGATGGAGATCAGATGTACAGAGGTGAAATAGTTAAAACAAAATCCCACAATCAGCCCCCTACCTAAATCTGCTGCTTATTTTGCTCTGAAACTAATTCTTGTTTTTTATCCATTAGTTCCACCACCTTCCCCTTTCTCCATTGTATGAGGACAGGGTGGGCTCTTAGTAGCACTGTCTACAGTTGGTGATTGCTGTGATTAATCATCACAGTAATCAAATGGTACAGATCTGCTCGGATCGCCTCTGTACACTGTCTGCAAATGGAGCCATCCAATGACAGCTTGATTTGCAGTCATTAGCAGCCACAATGGCCATCCAAGGGCTATTTTTGAAATGCTGTTTCTAAAAGGCAATCGAGAAAAATAAATCCACCTTCCTGTTGTTTTTTTACAGTACAGCAGTAAGAAGGTGATTAGGTATGAAATGTTCTCAATTACACAGACCATATATATGAGTAGGTCATTGGCGTATAGATATGCTCCAACTTCACAAGAATTTTTGTGTAGGAAATCGTTGCATAAACATACACACTCTGATCAACCGAGTGTGCATGATCATGCCGAGAGCAGTGTAACTGGAAGGTGTGTCCAAACACCTCCAGCTTGTCTCAAGTGTTAAACAGCGGTAATTAACCAAAATGAACCAACACATCTAATTGCTATTTCTTCCAAGATTTGTCAGCTAAGAATATCAGGTGTGGGAGATATGAATGTTGCCAGAGGCAAGAGGATAATTTACCTTTGTGGATGAAATTGGGTTCACCGCGCAATGATCCACTCATCATGCCTATGACTGCCTTTATCATTCTTTTTTTTTCTTAGGTATTAAACCCCAAAGCAATCATTTACTATATTGCATCTTTCTAATTCGGATTCGATTGGCTGCATTCATTTTCTTTTTTTAGAGCTTCTTTCCTTTATTTTCACCTGGTGATCCTTTGACAATGGTGCTTACAACAATCAGCTATTATTAATTTATTCCAAAAGGAAAAAAAAAAAAAACTGCTGTAACTGGCTAAAATGTATTGGCTGGAGTTTGGCTCCAAAATGTTGGTGTATCTAAATCTGCTAGTACATCTAACACTAGTTCCCCCGCCCCTGACTGAGAATGCTGCTGTCAAAAGGTGCTCCTTCATCCAGAGCGGGGGCACTCTAATACAGGAGGTGTGTTACTGGCCAGACCGTCGTACTTTGTCCGATGTTGGTGTTGCGTACACACGGACAAAGTTGTCGGAAAACGTGGTGACGTTTGTTGCCTACGACGGGACTACGTAGAGGCTAGTAGCCAATACTTGTAATGTGATCTGAGCATGCGTAGCACCGCATCTAATCGGACTTTGTTGTCGAAAAATCTATCCAGCAGGAGATAGGACTTTGTCCGTCGGACAATCCGGTCTGTCTTTAATCGGATTTTCCGACAACATTGTCCGATAGGACAGAATCCATCATCCGACCGTGTGTATGGGGCTTAAAAGATTGATTTAAAAAAAAAAGAATGCAGCCACCACATCTAATGATTAGTAAAGAAGGATAGTGGCTGGTATGTCTTTAATAGATAAGACCTGATCCCAAAGATTGATTTCAAAAAGGAGCAAAAGGGAAGGGGATTATAGCGGTGCCAACAACAACACAATACAATTTTAAGAAAACAAATTTTATTACCATCAGTTAAAAGCCAATAATGCGGTATATTAAATCACATATAAAAGGGAGCATACAATGTTCTGTTAGCCAAAGGATGGCTATGTTTAGCAGCAGGTCAATTCTTCCCTACTAGTTTCGCCAAGACATTGGCTTCATCAGAATATGACAGAAAACAATTGTTTCTCCTGATAGCCCAACGGGGAAAGGTCAATACGGTCCAATTCCAAGCGGCGGCAAGCCCACACTGCCACAGTATGGCTGCAGAGGGCAAAAAGGAGACCACATTAAAACAAAAATTTAAAAATGATATTATAGAGAGGAGCGCTGTGATGACCAGAAATGTGTAGTCAATCTGGAAATGACAGGTACGCTGATATGTTGAAAGGGAAATAACCTGGAATCGGTATGATGCATACCAGGGCTTCAACAAGCTTTAGAGCAGGGATATGCAATTAGTGGACCTCCAGCTGTTGCAGAACTACCAGTCCCATGAGGCATAGCAAGACTCTGACAGCCGCAAACACCCAGAGGCAGAGGCATGATGGGACTTGTAGTTTTGCAACAGCTGGAGGTCTGGTAATTGCATATCCCTGCTTTAGAGGGTAGTAAAAATTGGCAGGTAACAGTGATGAAAAACAGGGCCATGTATGAATAGCCAGCAGTATCCAAACATACAGCATACACAAGCCTTTAATAAAAGGATCCAGCGTAACGGTGCCCCTGTAAGCCTAAGTCTTGCTATGCCTCATGTGACTTGTAGTTCTGCAACAGCTGGAGGTCCACTAATTGCATATCCCTGCTCTAAAGCTTGTTGAAGCCCTGGTTTGCATCATACCGATTCCATGTTATTTCCCTTTCAACATATCAGCGTACCTGTCTTTTCCGGATTGACTACACATTTCTGGTCATCACAGCGCCCCTCTCTATAATATTGTTTTTTAATTTTAGTTTTAATGTGGTCTCCTTTTCACCCTCTGCAGCTATACTATGGCAGTCTGGGCTTGCCACCCTTTGGAATTGGACCGTATTGACCTTGCCCCTTTGGCTATCAAGAGCAACAATTGTTTTCTGTCATATTCTTTTCCCCTGATGAAGCCAATGTCTTGGCGAAACGAGTAGGAAAGAATTGACCTGCTGCTAAAAATAGCCATTATCCCTTTGGCTAACAGAACATTTTATATGCTCCCTTTCATATGTGATTCAATATACCGTATTATTGGCTTTTAACTTATTGTAATACAATTTGTTTTCTTAAAATTGTATTGTGTTGTTGTTGGCACATCTAATGATTGGTAAGATGCAATATATTACATTTTGGTTTTGGGAGTCATACCACTTTAAGCTGTACCCTTTACAGTTACGTTTTGGGAAACAGCGACTAACATTTCATTTGGAGATTCTTGTTAAAATGTTTCACCCAGCCTTTTTTTTTTACAGCGAAAACACACACAGATGCTCAAGGAAATGTTCCAGTAAAAATCTGTGCCAAGGGGGACAGTTTAAACAACATACCATATTAGTACCATGGTGACCACAGCACAGGTCATGATATTAGACTTGAGCACCATGACACCATTGCCAGGATCACAAAGTAACAAAATCTGATTGGCTTTGTGCAAGTTAGACATTTGCAATAAATATCTCAGGGTTGCTATGACCTCTGTACATGCTGGTGCTGTAAATAACACTCAGGCTATGAGTTACTTAAAGAAGAATTTCTGATTTAGCAGAAAAAAAAAGATATTGTTATAAAATGTGGAGCTGTTGAGAGCCATAAATAAACCAATCAACACGTTTACTTCCTCTCCTTGCAATAAGAGATGCTTTCCTATTAGACTTGTCACATTGAGAAAACTTGCACCCACCCCATCACTGCATTATTCTGATTGATATCACAGTTACATACAAATATATATATATATACACTATATTACCAAAAAAGTATTGGGACGCCTGCCTTTACACGCACATGAACTTTAACCACTTAAGGACCAAGCCTCTTTCTGAGATTTAATGTTTACAAGTTAAAAACAGTTTTTTTTTTGCTAAAAAATGACTTAGAACACCCCAAACATATATATATATATATATATATATATATATATATATATATATAAACACCCTAGAGAATAAAATGGCGGTCATTGCAATACTTCTGTAACACTGTATTTGCACAGTGGTCTTACAAGTGCACTTTTTTTGGGAAAAAAAATCCCTTTTTTTAATTAAAAAATAAGACAACTGTAAAGTTTTTTTTTTTTTTATTGTGAAAGATAATGTTACGCCGAGTAAATTGATACCCAACATGTCAAGCTTCAAAGTTGTGCCCGCTCGGGGAATGGCGACAAACTTTTACCCTTAAAAATCTCCATAGGCGACGTTTAAAATCCCTTTTCTTCCCCATTCTGATGCTCGCTTTGAACTTCAGCAAGTTGTCTTCATCAGGTCTAGATGCCTAAATGCATGGAGTTGCTGCCATGGGATTGACTGATTAGCAATTTGTGTTACCAAGCAATTGAACAGGTGCACCTAACAAAGTGGCCAATGAGTGTGTGTATATATACAGTATCTCACAAGTACTCACTTTTTTGTAAATATTTTATTCTATCTTTTCATGTGACAACACTGAAGAAATTACACTTTGCTACACTGTAAAGTAGTGAGTGTACAGCTTGTATAACAGTGTAAATTTGCTGTCCCCTCAAAATAACTCAACACACAGCCATTAATGTCTAAACCGCTGGCAACAAAAGTGAGTACACCCCTAAGTGAAAATGTCAAAATAGGGCCCAAAGTGTCACTATTTTGTGTGGCCACCATTATTTTCCAGCACTGCCTTAACCCTCTTGGGCATGGAGTTCACCAGAGCTTCACAGGTTGCCACTGGAGTCCTCTTACACTCCTCAATGACGACATCACAGAGCTGGTGGATGTTAGAGACCTTGAGCTCCTCCACCCTCCGTTTGAGGATGCCCCACAGATGCTCAATAGGGTTTAGGTCTGGAGACATGATTGACCAGTCCATCACCTTTACCCTCAGCTTCTTTCGCAAGGCAGTGGTCGTCTTGGAGGTGTGTTTGGGGTTGTTATCATGTTGGAATACTGCCCTGCGGCCCAGTCTCTGAAGGGAGGGGATCATGCTCTGCTTCAGTATGTCACAGTACATGTTGGCATTCATGGTTCCCTCAATGAACTGTAGCTCCCCAGTGCCGGCAGCACTCATGCAGCCCCAGACCATGACACTCCCACCACCATGCTTGACTGTAGGCAAGACACACTTGGCTTTGTACTCCTCACCTGGTTGCTGCCACACACGCTTGACACCATCTGAACCAAATACGTTTATCTTGGTCTCATCAGACCACAGGACATGGTTCCAGTAATCCATGTCCTTAGTCTGCTTGTTTTCAGCAAACTGTTTGCAGGCTTTCTTGTGCATCATCTGTAGAAGAGGCTTCCTTCTGGGACGACAGCCATGCAGACCAATTTGATGCAGTGTGCGGCGTATGGTCTGAGTACTGACAGGCTGACCCCCCACCCCTTCAACCTCTTCAGCAATGCTGGCAGCACTCATGCGTCTATTTCCCAAAGACAACCTCTGGATATGACGCTGAACAATTGCACTCAACTTCTTTGGTCGACCATGGCGAGGCCTGTTCTGAGTGGAACCTGTCCTGTTAAACCGCTGTATGGTCTTGGTCACAGTGCTGCAGCTCAGTTTCAGGGTCTTGGCAATCTTCTTATAGCCTAGGCCATTTTTATGTAGAGCAACAATTCTTTTTTTCAGATCCTCAGAGAGTTCTTTGCCATGAGGTGCCATGTTGAACTTCCAGTGACCAGTATGAGAGAGTGAGAATGGTAACACCAAATTTAACACACCTGTTCCCCATTTACACCTGAGATCTTGTAACACTAATGAGTCACATGACACCGGGGAGGGAAAATGGCTAATTGGGACCAATTTGGACATTTTCACTTAGGGCTGTTCTCACGTTTGTTGCCAGCGGTTTAGACATTAGTGGCTGTGTGTTGAGTTATTTTGAGGGAACAGCAAATGTACACTGTTATACAAGCTGTACACTCACTACTTTTCATTTTAGCAAAGTGTAATTTCTTCAGTGTTGTCACATGGAAAGATATAATAAAATATTTTCAAAAATGAGGGTGGTGTACTCACTTTTGTGAGATACTGTATGTGTATATATATATATATACACACACACACACACAAAATATTTATTTCCACTCAAAAAGTAGCAACAAATCATAACATGAAGGGGTACATGACTATAAAGAGATATAAAGGTGTGAGACTTCAACAGGGCTTTAAAATCCAATTCAACACTGTTCTGTGTATTGATCCGGTTCTGCTGAATGTTCTCTCTCTGGACTCTGATGTTCATTAAACATCGCTGTCTTTTAACAGACACAAGACGCAAGAACCCTGAAGAGGAAAAGATTGACGAGAAGCTTCTTCTCTAATATGCTGCTGTCACAGATTGCTGGACACAACAAAAAAAGGCAATAAAAGCTGGAAATTGATACACTAAATAGTGGAGTGAGAGGGCAGAACTCCTTCACCCTTCATAAGCATCCATTTTTTGTCTTACTCAAACACATTTATTACACAGCTGGTAGAGACATTTCATTTCCAGACTGCTGTTATTACACAAGTGGGTTTTATGCTACCCCTAGGAGATGGTATGCTTTACTTCACTGCCTGAGTTACTCTCGTTTCCATCTATTATTCAGTACAACACTGTTATATGCAAATTGATTATAGCCTTTGGGTTCTTTTAGTTTACCTGTAGATGTATCTTTAGCCCTCTTGATCTTCTCTTGAGAATTTAAAGCTGTAGTAAACACTACTTGTACACTTATTTCTACAGGTAAGCTTATAATAAAGCTTACCTGTAGGTACAAGGAATATTTCCTAAACGTGCACTATTTGGGAGATATTCACTGTCCATGCAGCTGGTGACGTCACGGCGCAAGCGCTCTGAAGGGAGGGCATGCTAATGTTGCTCTGAACCGCGGCTATGACTCTGCTGTGCATGTACAGGAGTGACATAATCGTGGCTTGGCCAGGGCCCACGAACCTAGAAGGAAGACAGGGTGAAGATGGAAGCCTTGTAAGTGGGGCAGCTTGCAGCTGGAGGGCTTATTTTTAGGTAAGTCTTTCATAATGTGCTTGTATGCAATGCATACAAGCACAATATGACATTGTCTTTGTTTGGCAGCCTTTACTCCCGCTTTAAAGATCAAGTTGCATATTGTGTAGAATGCAGCATGTGTGGATATAGTCTTGTAGGGTAAGGATCCTGGTGTAATTCCCCAGTTTCATCATTAGATGCCCCATTGCTAAATTTGGGAGCCTCAGCATCCAATTACATTTGGGTTAAATGCCAGCCCTGTCCCTGCAGCTGTATGGCGCCTTGGGTAAGGGATATAGAGATCTCAGGGAGTGCAAAATGAACCCAACAGTGAGTGGGACTGCTCCCTGTTTTCTTATGTCTGGAGGCCTAGAGGCACAGCACCATATAGGCAGCAATAAGTTTCTTTATAGCTTCCCCTTAGGGAGGGGGGGGGGGGGGGGCAGAGATCTTTTTGTACTTTCAAATAGAGGACTGTTAACTTCCTTACAGGGGATGTTGGGGCTCTAAATTATCCTCATTGGCAGGTAGCAAGTCTCTTGTTTTCTATCAATCTTTTTGCCTTTGTAACAGACAGAAAGTGAAGAACTCTCTCCAATTGAGCCTCTGACTGCAGTAAAACCTGACAGTACTGTATAATCCTTTGTCACACCCCCCCAAAATGTTTTGACTATAGACGTAATGTGAAGAACTCCAGTGGAGTGCCAGATTTTGACACTGCTTCTTTAGGTACAGGATCTGTTAAAGCAGAACTAAACTCTCTTAATCAGCATCAACTATGTTTATTATTATGCTACTAGCCTTAGTTATTAGATAGGAAGGTATATTCTATTTACTTTTTTTAGTTGTTTCTGGCCTAAGCCAAAATGATGTCATACACCCCAGAAGTCTTTATGTTATTTTTTTTTTTCATTTGGAGGAGGGTCTTTCTCAGCTAAGCACACCCTCTTGTCTGTATGCCTGATCTAATGGCAGACGGATTCCAGAGTGTAAATGCTACATGACTCATCTGCCCTTACTCAAGATGGCCAAGGCATTTAAAGATGCTCAATTGGTACTAAGGGGCACAAAGTGTCCCAAGAAAATATCCCCCACACCATTACACCACTACCACCAGCCTGAACTGTTGATACAAGGCAGGATGGATTCACGCTTTCACATTGTTTACACCAAATTCTGACCCTACCATCTGAATGTCGCAGCTGAAATCGAGAACCAGAAATCAGAACAGGCAATGCTTATCCACTCTTCTATTGTTCAATTTTGGTGAGCATGTGTGAATTGTAGCCTCAGTTTCCTGTTCTTAGCTGACAGGAGTGGCACCTGGTATGGCCTTCTGCTGCTGTTGCCCATCTGCTTCAAGGTTCAATGTGTTGTGCGTTCAGAGATAGTATTCTGCATACCTTGGTTGCAATGAGTGGTTATTTGAGTTACTGTTGCCTCACTATCATGCTTTAAGGTTTGATGTGTTGTGCATTCAGAGAAGACAAGCAGACTAAGGACATGGATTACTGGAACCTAGTCCTGTGGTCTGATGAGACCAAGATAAACTTATTTGGTTCAGATGGTGTCAAGCATGTGTGGTGGCAATGAGGTAAGGAGTACAAAGACAAGTATATCTTGCATATAGTCAAGCATGTTGGTGGGAGTGTCATGGTCTGGGGATGTTCGAGTATTGCCAGCACTGGAGAGCTACAGTTCATTGAGGGAACCATGAATGCCAACATGTACTGTGACATACTGAAGCAGAGCATGACCTCCTCACTTTGGAGACTGGGCTGCAGGGCAGTATTCCAACATGATAACTGTGACGGACCTAGCCGGGACACGGGCTGTTGGAGGGGACTGAGTGCGAGCCTGCTGCCTTGCGACTATGGGCCCTGGCATTTGGGGGAACAGTGCTCTTTGAGCTGCAAGCCTGGGACCCCTGAGCTGGTGATACTTGGATTCAGGTCCATGCTGGCCCCCCAATACACATAGAATCTGTATGTGTATTTGGCATATTAGCAAGAGACGCTAATGACATGAACTCCAGCCACCTGTGTTATGTAATTGAGTATAGTCTGGCTTGTAGAAGTGTTTCACCTATTGTTGTGTGTGCTAATTAACCCTGCAATTGAATGAAGGAGCCCAGTGTTGATTAAGATAATTAGCTCATGCTAATTAGGTTAGGCTTGAGTCATCTGTCAACTGTATATAAGTGTGAGATGTCAAATAAAGATTCATTCCTGATGTACCCTACACTGGTGTTGTCTGGTGACTGGGTAAGCTAAGGGGGTCTTGGATTGTGTGGTACCGGACAGAGGAAGCAGTTACGGCGGACATCTTGGGTACGAGGTCCGTCACAATTGGTGGCAGCAGTGGGATTGTGCTTCCTTGTCGTGAACACATCCAAACCATCACCTGGATCCAAGGCCCGGATAGCAGAGGTACAGATACGTCATCATGGAAGAGGAATTCGGAAGGAGGTTGCGAGAGATGCGGATACAGCACAGAGGACCAGTATCGGTGCAGGTCCTGCTGGGATGGTATGATACTGTTCGCCTACAACTCTGGAAAGAAGCGCTAGCCTGTGAGCAGCGACACCAGGGAAAAGTTCTCCCCTCCATCCATGTAAGGTACTGGTCGCAGTATGAAGTACGAATGTTGTTATTGGGGGAACAACCGAAGCAGGAGTGGACAGCTGAGTTAAGCAGGCTGATCCGGGCAGAAATGCGTTTGGACGAGAGCTACAGAGCCCTCCGGTGGTATGTAGCCCAAGTGTGCCCGTGGACAGCGGATGACAGGCCCACGGAAGGCTTTGATTATAATGGCCTGGGATTGTTGTACTGGAGGCTGTCCGAGGACCCCGACTTTGGGAGTGATCTGGAGTGGCGTTTGGAGGAAATAATGGAGCACAGAGAGCAAAGATTGAACGTCTCGGAAGTGCTCTGGGCACAGGAAGATTTGGAGTTCCTGGCCGCTCAGGAATGGGAGCTGGAGATCGCCTACATACAGCTGCTAGACTCTGCTCAGCAGCAGGGTGGGGCTCCCTTTGCCTGGGACTATCAGGAAATACCGGCAGACAGCTCTGAAATCCTGGCTGAAGAGTCGGCGATGTGGCATAGTAACAGAGTGCTTTGCCCACCTGCCCCCGCAGCTATGGACGCGGAGGTCTTATGGCGGATGCAGGAAGTGCTGACAACAGGGCATAGCTCTGCTAACCTCTGCCCAGCACCGATGGCATCTTCTAGGTTCCACGGACAGGTGGTGAACCTCTATCCCCAGCCATCAGTTGTAGAGACTGGGGATTTAATAGACTTTTCTGCTGAGGAAAAACAACCTCATGAGCCTCCATCAGAAGAGCTGGTATTAGGGCCAAACTTCACTGAGCTCTGCCCAGCACCAACAGCAGTATCCGTGGAGTTACAAGGAACTTCTCCAGCTGAAGCGCAGGTCACCGGACAGAGGGTCCAAGACCTCTGCCCCACACCGGTGGCAGTTATGGAGGCTCAGGGTGAGAAGGTGGCAATCACTTCCCAGCAGCAGATACAGGGGGAGAAGGGAGAGGAGGTGTTTGTCGTCCCTCCCCAACAGTTGGCCAGGGTGGAGAAAGCGATCTTTCCTCCCCAGCAAAGATTTGTGCACCTGGGAGACAGTACCAGAGACATGTTGTCCCAGCAGCCAGATGAGGGAATGGAAAAGGAAGCCAGCCTCCTGCCCCAATGGTTTGCCAGAGCGGAGGATGTGGAGTCCCCAGCAGAAGTGCTGGCAACAGGGCAGAGTGCTACCCACCTCTGTCCAGCACCAGCAACAGCTGCGGAGTTCCAGGGAGCTGGGGCAGTCGGCCTCTCTCCCCAACAGTTAGCTGGAGGAGATGATGTAGGGAAGCTCCTACACCCACCTGAACTGCTGACAACGGAACAGAGCGCTGCTGGCCTCTGCCCGCAACTAAAACAGGACAGATTCCCTGTAAAGGTGGATGGGAATGCAGTCTCCACCAGTATAACCCAGGGATGCTGGGCGGTCGGCCCAGATCCCCAACAGCAGGATGGAGTGAGCCCAGTCACCCTGTCTTCTCTCCAGCGGCTGAAAAGACTCCAGGGGGAAGGGCCAGTCCAGGCCTCTCCCCAGCGGCGGATATGTTCTATGAGAGAGGCAGAAGTTGGCTGGGTGAGTCGTGCTCTGTTTAGAACAATTTGTTTGGGGTACTGTGTGGGTACAGGCATTAGAGCACTGGAACCACTGACTAACTTCGGAGTCAACCCGTCTGGGGTCTCCTCCTGTGTTAGTCTCCTGCCGAAAGGGGAGAAATGTGACGGACCTAGCCGGGACACGGGCTGTTGGAGGGGACTGAGTGCGAGCCTGCTGCCTTGCGACTATGGGCCCTGGCATTTGGGGGAACAGTGCTCTTTGAGCTGCAAGCCTGGGACCCCTGAGCTGGTGATACTTGGATTCAGGTCCATGCTGGCCCCCCCAATACACATAGAATCTGTATGTGTATTTGGGGGGGCCAGCATGGACCTGAATCCAAGTATCACCAGCTCAGGGGTCCCAGGCTTGCAGCTCAAAGAGCACTGTTCCCCCAAATGCCAGGGCCCATAGTCGCAAGGCAGCAGGCTCGCACTCAGTCCCCTCCAACAGCCCGTGTCCCGGCTAGGTCCGTCACAATAACAAACCCAAACACACCTCCAAGATAACCACTGCCTTGCTAAAGAAGCTGCCGGTAAAAGTGATGGACTGGCCAAGCATGTCTCCAGACCTAAACCCTATTGAGCATCTGTGAGGCATCCTCAAACAGAAGGTGGCGGAGCGCAAGGTCTCTAACATCTACCAGCTCTGTGATGTCATCATTGAGGAGTGGAAGAGGACTCCAGTGGCAACCTGTGAAGCTCTGGTGAACTCCATGCCCAAGAGGGTTAAGGCAGTGCTGGAAAATATGGTGGCCACACAAAATATTGACACTTTGGGCCCTATTTTGACATTTTCACTTAGGGATGTACTCACTTTTGTTGCCATCGGTTTAGACATTAATGGCTGTGTGTTGAGTTATTTTGAGGGGGCAACACCTTTACACTGTTATACAAGCTGTACACTCACTACTTTAAATTGTAGCAAAGTGTAATTTCTTCAGTGTTGTCACATGAAAACATATAATAAAATATTTACAAAAATGTGAGAGGTGTACTCACTTTTGTGAGATACTGTATATATAGAGTGCACGTGCACTCAACTTCTTTGGTTGACCATGGCGAGGCCTGTTCTGAGTGGAACCTGTCCTGTTAAACCTCTGTATGATCTTGGCCACCATGCAGCAGCTCAGTTTCAGGGTCTTGGGAATTTTCTTATAGTCTAGGCCATCTTTATTAGGGATGAGCCCGATGTTCGAGTCGAACATCAGGTGCTCGCCCATTCGGCGAATACCGAACATTATGGGGCATTAGGGACGAGCCAGCGGTTCGAGTCGAACATAAGTTTGACTCGAACATCGGATGTTTGTTTGTTTTAAAACTAACTGAATATATGGGGCATTCGCAGGAAATTCAAGCGCTGCGGAATGTCCCATCGCAGTGCATTGGTGTATGATGATTGGCTAAAGCATGCACGCATGCAATGCATGCATTGGCCAAAGCATGCACCTCCATGCTTTGGCCAATCATGGCTCAGGGGGACTAAGTCCATGCCTCACACTATATAAGGCTGCTTACATAGTGGCCGTGTGTAGTGTTGTTGGCATGGACAGAGAGATAGCTTGAGTTAGATTAAGCAGGCAGGTTATTCAGTTAGTGTATTTGATATATATATATATATATATATATATATGCCAACAGGTCGCTATACAGTCAGTCAGTCTAGTATATATATATATATATATATACTCTGCATTTAGCACAGACTTTATAGTGTTTTCTCAGTGCAGGCAGTGTATTTATATATATACAGTGGTGTGAAAAAGTGTTTGCCCCCTTCCTCATTTCCTGTTCCTTTGCATGTTTGTCACACTTAAGTGTTTCGGAACATCAAACCAATTTAAACAATAGTCAAGGACAACACAAGTAAACACAAAATGCAATTTGTAAATGAAGGTGTTTATTATTAAAGGTGAAAAAAAATCCAAACCATCATGGCCCTGTGTGAAAAAGTGATTGCCCCCCTTGTTAAAACATACTATAACTGTGGTTGTCCACACCTGAGTTCAATTTCTCTAGCCACACCCAGGCCTGATTATTGCCACACCTGTTCACAATCAAGGCATCACTTAAATAGGAGCTGCTTGACACAGTAAAGTCCACCAGAAGATCCTTAAAAGCTACACATCATGCCGAGACCCAAAGAAATTCAGGAACAATTGAGAAAGAAAGTAATTGAGATCTATCAGTCTGGAAAGGGTTATAAAGCCATTTCCAAAGCTTTGGGAATCCAGCGAACCACAGTGAGAGCCATTATCCACAAATGGTGAAGACATGGAACAGTGGTGAACCTTCCCAGGAGTGGCCGGCCGCTCAAAATTACCCCAAGAGCGCAGCGACGACTCATCCAAGAGGTCACAAAAGACCCCACAACAATGTCCAAGGAACTGCAGGCCTCACTTGCCTCAGTTAAGGTCAGCGTTCATGCCTCCACCATCAGGAAAAGACTGGGCAAAAATGGCCTGCATGGCAGAGTTCCAAGGAGAAAACCACTGCTGAGCAAAAAGAACATCAAAGCTCGTCTCAATTTCTCCACAACACATCTTGATGATCGCCAAGACTTTTGGGACAACATTCGGTGGACCGATGAGACAAAAGTGGAACTCTTTGGAAGGTGTGTGTCCAAGTATATCTGGCGTAGAAGGAACACTGCATTTCAGAAAAAGAACATTATACCAACAGTAAAATATGGTGGTGGTAGTGTGATGGTCTGGGGCTGTTTTGCTGCTTCAGGACCTGGAAGACTTGCCGTGATAAAAGGAACTATGAATTCTGCTGTCTACCAAGAGATCCTGAAGGAGAATGTCCGACCATCTGTTCGTGTACTCAAGCTGAAACAAACTTGGGTTCTGCAGCAGGACAATGATCCTAAACACACCAGCAAGTCCACCACCGAATGGCTGAAGAAAAACAAAATGAAGACTTTGGAGTGGCCTAGCCAAAGTCCTGACCTGAATCCTATTGAGATGTTGTGGTATGACCTTAAAAAGGCCATTCATGCTCGAAAACCCTCTAATGTAACTGAATTAGGACAATTCTGCAAAGATGAGTGGGCCAAAATTCCTCCAGGACGCTGTAAAAGCCTCATTGCACGTTATCGCAAACGCTTGGTTGCAGTTGTTGCTGCTAAGAGTGGCCCAACCAGTTATTAGGTTTAGGGGGCAATCACTTTTTCACACAGGGCCATGATGGTTTGGATTTTTTTTCACCTTTAATAATAAACACCTTCATTTACAAATTGCATTTTGTGTTTACTTGTGTTGTCCTTGACTATTGTTTAAATTGGTTTGATGTTCCGAAACACTTAAGTGTGACAAACATGCAAAGGAACAGGAAATGAGGAAGGGGGCAAACACTTTTTCACACCACTGTATATATATATATATATATATATATATATATATATATACAGTCTAGTATATATAAATATATACTCTGCATTCAGTGTACCCTTTTTCTACAGTGCACCTAGTACTTCGCAAGTACACCTGCCCTACAGTGCCTCTTGCTTGTTCCAGCAACCTTCCGGTGATCAGCGCATCAAAGCACATCAACTGGCACCTGGTACGTGACAGCATAATCCAGCCATAATGTCAGAGGCCGACGGAGGTGCTTTCCCGCTAGAGACTTTGTGCCAACAGGTCGCTGCCCTCACTCAAGCAGTACAAATACTACAGGAGGACTACTTCCAGCTGGAAGGACGACTGCAACATCTGATGGTGACACCTGCTCCTGCATATCATGGTCCATCTTCTGCCAGCTCTGTAACTGGTGCTCCGGCCCAAGAACGCACCACCACTACACAGACTGTGGTAGTCCTTCCACCTGAGCCACAGGTGCCAACTCTTAAATGGTTCCCCGGGGACCGGAAGAAGTTCAGATCATTAAAAAACGCCTGCTGTACTTGGCCCTACAACCACAGACTTTTTCCTTTGAGACTATTAAAGTGGGATTCCTCATCTCATTACTGTCAGATTATTGGAGCAAAAGAATCCGGTCATCAATTCTGTGGACTTGTTTTTTGAAGCCATGGCACAACTATAATGACCCACATCGTGTAGCCACTGCTGAAGCCGCCTTGCATACTTTACAGCAGCGACAGCCCCCGTAGAAGACTACACAGTAGTCAAAGACGAGTTAGACAGAGTTCAGTCCCCTGCTACCCTGGAAGGCCTCATTCAGCTTGCTAGTCAACTCGATAGACACCTACGGGAGTGACAGTCCGAAAGAGCCCAAGCCTTCAGACCCACCTGGATGTTGACCAAGGTTTTTGCTTCTCCAGCAGCCATGCTTCCTATTTCATCAACATCTGAATTTGAGCCCATGCAGATTGGCTTAGTCTGCTCAGCTCTGACTCCCGAAGAGAGACTCCATCGTCGGCAAGCTAACCGTTCGGCCCATCCCTGGTTACTAGTCACTAATATTTCACTCTGGACACTGTATACAGACACCATATACCTGGATTTCCTAAAGGATTTATACTAGTCAGAACTAGCTGCTTTGCCTTGATTGTTTAGCACTGTGCCACACTTAGGAAATCTTGTTTCTTTGAGCTCCAACTTCCGGTGAAGATAATTGCAAGGCCCTGCATTCTGAACACTGCTATTCTATTGCGCTTCAAGGGGACACAACACTAGTACCTATATTACTTCATCTCTCATTAGAATTAAGGGTTTAATAGGCTGGCCTGGGGTTCCCCTTTAGCAGTAGTAATATTTAGAAGAAAAACAGAAAAGGAAGGCGCGCACACCTAGTGCATTATCAAAGATAATTTAATAATAAAAAATGTATAAAAGTGGGTACTCACAAGATGCAACTGACAAAAAGCCATAAACACAGTGCATGGACAATCACAGAACACGGGGTACTGCTTACGAATTTCGGGGGCATACCCCCTTCCTTGGACTTAGGCTCAGTAATATTTACAGCACCTAATAGCCTTCTTGAGAAATCTATTCATTTATTATCTGTCACTGTGTACCTTGATATCATTTGGCTGTTGTTTGTGATTGTCATTTACCTGTTGTGAGAACTAGTTCAACCGAGCTGTTTATCCAGGGCTTGGCTGATTGATACCTTTTTAAGTCTCTTCTTTTGATTAAGTAAATCTGAGAGAGCTAAAGCCATATGCATTGTGTGAGTGTGTTATTTAAAGGTATACACAACATGTCTGAACCTAGAGTGTCAGGAGGGCTGGAAAGTTCACAGGGTCAAGGCTGCACAGAAGAACATGTAATTATAAGTAACCCCCAAGGGGGCAGTGCCACATTTGGAACACAGAGTAAAAATAAATAATTATTATTAATAAACTGTTTTAAATTGTCATACAAACATATATTTTTTTGGCAATAACATGGTGTGGGTGGATTTTTGCCAGTCACAACCTGTGTCTTAGAATACGAGGTAAGTGAAGCCTCCATCAATCTACATGTAATACCCCGTCCCCATTGTGTTTAGCTGGTTAGTAGGCATGGAGGAGGAGGAGGGAGGGAGTGGGCTGACATTTACCACTGTGTATGCTCCCACATGTGTGACTCTATAGTCACCTGGGCTGCTCAGATGTGATAGGGAGGAAATGCTCAGCATAGAAACTCACTGAAAACTGTGCATGTGCAGAGCTGCCAACACTGATCTGAAAAACCCCTAGCTGAATTAGGGACTAAGTGAGCATGAACAGCATGTAATACAGGATTTATTGATGTTTTTTATGATGTGGGTTTAGTGACACTATAAATTATATGTAAAGTCTTACCTTACCGTAAATAACCCATTCAGTAAACCATAGAAATAAAAGGGCAAAACATTTGTGTATAGATATAAATACTGATCATATACCCTCTGTTCTCAGCTGCATAAAGAGCTAAGAGGGGTGGAGGTGGAGAAACAGCATTACACTGATCTTCCCAGTTGATGGAGAGGGGGAGGATGGAGCGCCGACGACAGCTAGTGATAAGCGAGTATGGGGGGTCACAGATGGAGTGACACTGAGGGTGGGCGAGAGAGTAGGGGCTGAAGAGGAGAAACACTGTGATGTGTTTTTTTGGGACAGCTTTTTTCTCAGTCCAGGAGTAACAGTGTGTGCTTGTAAGATGCGGCAGCCGGCTCCATAGAGCAGAAGAGACTCTGGTGTAGAGGAAAAAAAAAGAGAGAAAGAGCAGCGCCACTCTGAGTGTAGTGGGTCTGATTACAGTGGGAACTGTATGTGAAATTAAAAATAAAGTATGTACTCACACTTTGTTTAAAAATATCAGGCACGTAGCGGTATCTTTATTTACACCGCCTGATGAAGGAGCACGCATGCTCCGAACGCGAGCGCTTCCAACCACCCATCCAACGTCATCAATCCTGCTGACGTGCCTATCCTGGGACGCACTCACCTTGAAACCACGAGACACAAGGGACCGGGGTGCGTTTCCCCACCATAGCCATGACACCGGAGGACGGCCGAGGACTTCAGACAAAATAAAGATACCGCTACGTGCCTGATATTTTTAAACAAAGTGTGAGTACATACTTTCTTTTTAATTTCACATACAGTTCCCACTGTAATCAGACCCACTACACTCAGAGTGGCGCTGCTCTTTCTCTCTTTTTTCTTCCCAGTTGATGGCTGTGCAGGGGTGGGGCATGTCAGCACAGGTCTGATCACCCAGCACATCCAGAAAACTTACCAAGCTGAGATGTGTGTTCCTATTTGCCTAGCATGGTCAGGTTGAAATAGGAAAGCAGAGGGACTGGCAGGAGCACCAGGTATTTCCCACAAAGGAAGATATACAAAGAGAACAGGATAGTTTTTAACACGGGTACAACAGACACATATCAGGAATATGAAATATTGGGGTAACATACTCTTTACCTGCTCTACCCGCAGAATGGCACTCTTGCGCGAATCGTTGTAGCTGTACGACGGGCGCATTAAGGAATATAGAGTGCGCGAGCGTGCCAAGTAACAAGGCCGGCGGCCGCGATTGCAACTGAGCAGGAGAGAACGGAGATCTGTCAATGTAAACAGACAGATCTCAGTTCTGTCAGGGGTGAGGAGAGCTATCTGTTGTTCCTACTGCTTAGGAACAACGATCGGTCTCCTCGCCCAGGCAGTCCCATTCCCCCACAGTGAGAGTCACTCCCTAGGATGCACAGTTAACCCCTTGATCACCCCCTAGTTCCCTGCCAGTGACATTTATACCGTAATCAATGGCTATTTATAGCTCTGATCGCTGTGTAAATGTCAATAGTCCCAAAATAGTGTGAAAAGTGTCCGATCTGTCCGCCGCAATGTCGCAGTCCCAATAAAAATCACAGATCGCCACCCATACTAGTAAAAAAAATTAATAATAATAAAAATGCCATAAATTGATCCCCTATAACTTTTGCGCAAACCAATCAATATATGCTTATTGTGATTTTTTTTTAACAAAAGTATGTAAAAAGTAAAACATATTGCCTTTTTTTCAAAATAGTCTGTATTTTTTTGTTTATAGCACAAAAAATAAAAACCGCAGAGGTAATCAAATACCACCAAAAGAAAGCTCTATTTGTGGGAAAAAAAGTACGTAAATTTTGTTTGGGTATAACGTTGCACTACCATGCAATTGTCAGTTAAAGCAATCGCAAAAAATGGCATGGTCAGGAAGGGGGTAAATCCTTCCGCGGCTGAAGTGGTTAGTTCTTTATCAGCTTCCCTTATGGAGATTTAAATTTGCTTATTTACACTGTTTTGCAATACACCAAGAGAATTAGAATGTAAGAAATATGCATTTGTCAACTCAGTACCAGGAGAAAGCATGTAACATGTGCTCAATACTTTTCAGTGATAAATGTTAAAATTCCCCTTTTCCAGGACACACATATATTACCGGAGGCTAGCAGCTCAATTTCTCTTCTATAATTGCATGCAATTAGATTCACATGCATAATATACCTCTAATGTGCTAAGAGATAGGATGTACTCAGAGGACAGTATATTATGCTGCCTTTTCTGCGTAATTGTCCCTTCATTCAGCGCTTTCCTCTTGTGTGTATATGATCAGGTTTATATATCAGACGTATGTAGGAGGAAACTTGAGTAAAATTGCATTTACCGAAGTTGGCGGTTCAGGATAAAGCCAAAGTACAAAAGCTTGGTGGTTGTCTAATATAGTATAGTTTCCAATGATTCTAATGATTATAAGAATTTCCCAGTATGAAGGATCAACACACCAAAATCTTTAGAATTAAACTCCAGGCAGATTTAAAGTTAAAAAAGTTAAAAAAACAAAAAACAAAAAAAAAATCCACGTTACCACTTGCTGACTGACCTATAGCAGTTTTACTGCTACAGGGTGGCAGCTGTGTGCAGGATCAAGTATATATACGTGATTCTGCATGTCTGCCTGTAGGGGGTGCGCCGCTTCTCCTGTGATTCTTCACAGCAGAAGCTGATCTGCGGGTGTCGGGCACTCGATATCCTCCGACACCCGTCGTTCATCAGTAAACAACACAGAATGGGGATCTGCCTATGTAAACAAGACAGATTGCCATTCTGACAGGGGGGAAAGGATGAATTCTGTGTTCTTGCAAAGCAGGGGACTACAATCCATCTCTTCCCCTAGTAAAAGCAGCACATACAGTACACATAAACACTGGCTAGGCACACAGTTGACCCTTTAATTGCCCTAGATGTTTAACCCATTCCCAGTAAGTGTCATTAGTACAGTGACAGTGTATATTTTTAGCACTGATCACCGTGTTAGGGGTTCTTGGTTTACCAAAAATTGTCAAAAGTGGCAGTTAGTGTCCGATTGTCCGCCCGCAATATCGCAGTTCTGATCGCCGTTATTCCTAGTATAAAAAAATAAAAATAAATACAAATTCCATAAATTTATCCCATAGTGTGCAGATGCTGTAATGTTCACGTAAACCAATCACTATACACTTATTGGGATTTTTATTTACCAAACAAATGTAGCAGAATACATATTGGCCTAAATTTATGAAGAAATTCTATTTTTTATTGGATATGTTTTATAGCAGAAAGTAAAAAATGTTGTGTTTTTTTTTTTTTTTTTCAAAATTGTCTGTCTTTTTTTGTTTATAGAGCAACAAATAAAAAAACACAGTGGTGATCAAATACCACCAAAAGAAAGAGCTATTTGTGGGGGAAAAATTACATAAGTTTAATTTATGTACAGCATTGCATGACCACGCAATTGTCAGTTAAAGTAACGCAGTGCCGTATCACAAAAAGTGGCCTGGTCCTAAAGGGGGGTAAATCTTCTGGAGGTCAGTTGGTTAATCTGTGGACCTGGAGGCCTTACAATTCTGGATCTTTATTCCTATGTATTTTTAATCTATGCAATTTTGTTAATGTTTTGGCACTAATTTACTGCATTTACGTGTCTCTATGTATCTTGGAACAGTTATTCAGCTGTACCTGAGTTGATATGATCTGCGGTTTCGTTTGTCTACCTCTGCCTTTCTTTGAATAAATTTTTTTTTCCATTCAAATATGTATTCTTAACTCAAAAAAGTACCTTCTATTGCACTCAGGATCCTCCAAATATCCAAGTTCCTTTTTTTTTTTGCTGTGAGAATGCCCATTTTAGTAGGGGCAGGGCTTTGCTTCCGCATGTCAGAGTCTCCAGCAAGGAGAACAGTGTGCAGCACAATAATGACATCACCAAATCACACTGAAACTCATAGTCAGAGGCAGCAGAACCTTAGATCTCACACTGCACAAATACAGCTTTTTAGAGTTTTCTGCCCAGGAGTGCCTAGGCACCCACACATACCAAGAATTGCACTGGTATTTTAAAGAGGGATTCGAGACTATATTCAAAAATTACCAAAACACGATTGGAGTTTAAAGGTGCAAACAATCACTAAAGATTGATATTACAAAAATAGATACATTTTATTAAGCAAACATGTTTAAGAGAAACAATTTTATATATATAATATATATTTATATAGAGAAATATATATATATATATATATATATAGCATAAAACAGCTCAGTGGTCACAATACAAAATAATGGTTGCCTCTACATGTTTTACCATTATTGTGGCTTCTTCTGGAGCTTTTGTAGGACCTTAATACATTATCACCATTTAAAAGATCATGGTTCCAAGGAAACCTCAGGAGGTTCCAAGGAGGGCCCATGAAGAGCTCCAATGAGGTGTCTGTGTGCCGAAAGTGAGGGGGAATAACAACCCTGTAGTCACACCCTATTTTAATAGGAAGATGATGAATTGATGGATTGATATTAATATCTTCCCAAAGATTCAAACTTCATATACAAGCAGCAAACTTCAACGGAACTGTGCCATCTAGGGAATTTCTTCTTTGAGAGTACCAATGTTCATTAATTTGGTATCACTATGATATCTTTAAACCCAGGGAGATCAAAAACAATTGGTCTATCCCAGAGGGACTAACCCTTTTGAACTTTGTTTGAAATTAGACATGTGCAATTCGTTTAGTTACGAATTCGTTTTCCGTTCAAATTCGTTATTTTCGTTCATTCGTATCGTAAGAATGAACGAATGATTTAGTAAAAATTTTAACGAATAACGAATTATCGAATCGAACGAATATGAAAAACAAGGAAAATATGAAATAATTAAATTAGAAACAACGAAACTACGAATGAATGAAAATCCGAAAACGAAAACAGAAACAACGAAAATACCGAACAAAGATTCAAAAATAACGAAAATCAAAATGAACGAAAAAATTCGTACATTCATAATTTTTTTTTTGTTTGTCGATTCGGAATTTTCCGTGTCTCTTACAATGGCGCTGCTTAACGTGCTTCGAATGGATTGAACAAAAAAATTTGTACATTTGTAACTTTTTTTTTTTTTGTGGATTCGTAATTTTCCGTGTCTCTTACAATGTAATAATAGCATACACATTACATAAAATTATAAATTATGCTCCGATTACGAATCTACGAAAACAATGTTACGAAAGTACGAATAAATCAATCTTCCGAAAGTACGAATGTAACTAAATCTACGAAAATACGAATGCAAATACAAAATACAACGAAAATACGACAATACGAATTTTCGAATAAACGAAAATTAGACTAACGGAAAAACGAATCAACGAAAAAATAACTCTACGAAAATACGAACGAGTCCGAATACGAACACCGACGACTTACGAAAATACGAACGAGTCCGAATACGAACACCGACGACTTACGAATTTACGAATCGTTACGAATCAACGGAAATGAACAGAAACAAAACTAAACAAATTTTTCTATTGTGCACATGTCTATTTGAAATCTTGCAGGTAACAGCAGGTAACAAGGTGATCGGCCACAGCCATGGATTCAAGACTATAGATACATTTTTCAAAGTGCTTCTTAGGCACAACTATCATTTCTAGATGTTCCCTAGAACACAGCAAATATTCACTTTTGGGGTTCAGGTCCACTTTAAGAAAGCACTACATTAGAAATCCATATTTAAAATTCTAAGCAGATTTCAAGTGCATATCAAGTGCGATTAATGGTGCATGCTCCATGTAACCCTCTACAGATTTTACACACTTGTTAATACACGCCATCTGTCTGTTTTTAATTGCATTATTAAAATGTGGGTTGTAATTTCTCAACTCCTTCTGAAAATTCTAATTGCCTGAATGGTCAAATTTATTGATCTGTATACTTGTCCTGGTCAGTGATAACGGAAGTATTGGGGTCATTGGATCAGCCTGACAGTCAGGCAACTATCATTTTCAGAAATAGGTCAGCTATGACCTCCTACATAATTTGCCCAGAAAAGCTTTCTTTTAAAGGGACCCTGTCTTGTCCCTAAACTAACCAGATATTAGTAATCTGCAAGAGAAGAGCAGTTATACCCACCTCCCGAACAACCCATGTGTCATACCTTCCCTACATTCCAGGGCTGCAACCTCAGTCTCAGTCTTCAACCACTTTCAGGAGTCTTGGATGTCTGTATCCCCCATCACATACCATGGTTCCATCTTTCGGCCGCTAAGGGTTGTAGGCTGGAACTACAGCATGTGGCAGTGGTGGCAGGCATCTGACACTCCTGGAAGTGTTGAATGCTGAAGACACTGACTGCAACTCTGAAAGAGGGGGTAGGTAGGACACTCAAGCCTCCAGAGAGGTGTGTTTAAGAGCTCTTCTTCTGGTATCTTGATTTGTTTAGGGGCCTGACAGGGTTCCTTTGAAAAATAGCTCCAGTTTCTCATTTAGAGTCTCCTAATATTCTAAAGAATGAAAATGATGGCCATCCTTTGTTGTGTGAAAAAAGGCTTCCTCGCCATCTCGGTAGATCTACATGATCCTGTATAATAATGATCCTTACCATTCCTGCATGCCAGCTGTAAGTGCTGCTTTTTTTATGTTACACTGAGGATATCTGTAAGCCCTCATGCACACTGGGAAGTTTAAAAAGCACATCCTAGAGTCCGAAGTCTTGAAAGAAAAACCTGGCAAAAAAAATTTGATTTTAACTGCGTTTTGCACAAATGTTTTTTTCACAAAGCACACCCTTCTGCTACTCTTTCACTCCCAAATGCCCACAATGTATTGGGAAAAGATTATGGGGTTGATTTACGTAAAACTGGAGAGTGCAAAATCTGGTGCAGCTCTGCATGGTAGCCAATCAGCTTTTAACTTCAGTTTGTTCCGTTAAACTTTGACAAAAAACCTGAAAGCTCATTGGGTTTGCACGCTCCAGTTTTAGTAAATCAACCCCTACTTACAGTCTGGGTGGGATTTTACTGAGGGTTACAGAGAGTTAGCCATCTGTGTTTTCTGGCCACGTTCATGGATCCTGTTCTGAACAAAATCGATGAAGCAGTTCTACTTCTTTATCTGTTGTGGAGGGACAGGTGATGGAAAGAATTGGATGACAACAGAAGCCGCCATCGGCACTGGACTCATCCCTTGATGTTTCGGCGGTTAACCCTGGTATACTTAGTCAACATGTTTCTAAAACTCCGGAATTATCCCCAAAAATTCCACAACTTCACTAGGATATCTGTGGAAACGTGTGACGAGCTCCAGGATAGGCTGTGATCCTGACTAACCACCAGGACACCAAGATGAGGAATAGCATGTCACCTGAGGAACGTCTCCTGGTAACACTCTTATGTTATTATGCTAATATAATTTTTTTTAAATGTATGTGTGAAAAAAGTGTTATGCTTGAACCAAATGTCAAAGGACAGTGGGAGAAGTGAAAATTAAAAAAATTATATTTGGAAATTTACTCTATATGCCTGGATATATTAAACTGCTAAAGTGTGATAAAAGACTTTATGAACACCGTACAGATATTAAGACAATACATCATAATGCAGCTATAAATTCTTTAAATAATTACAATGTATTTAAAAATGCAGCTAGTGTAGATACCTTAATTTTGTCTTTGTACGAGCCTCTTGTAATCTGTACAACAGTACAAAGACCATGGAGGTGGGGCCTACTTTGCCCAGCATGCGGCGGTACCTTTCACGTGGAGCGAGATCATCAATGCCTGGGACCAGGTAGAGACTGCGGTCATGTGAAGAATCTAACATTAAGGCAGTTCCCCAACTTACAGATGAGCTTTAACATTGTGTAAAGTAAAAAAGCAGAGTTCCTCTGAAAAGTGTCTTGTACCATGTCACTACACACTGTTACTTGGTGGATGTTGCATCAGGAGGGATGTGCTGAGCCTGTGCCCACTCCACCAGTCCAGCATACCCAGGGCCGGTGCTACCTCTAGGAAAACTAGGCAGTCACCTAGGGCGCCCGGCCGCTGGTGTTCCTACCTTCTGGCTCTGCAGCATATAACTAACTGTCCGCAGGCAGCCACTCCATCTGTCCGTAGTGTCAGAGGCGCAGCAGCGGCAGACTGTGCCCGACGCCATAATGGAAGCAAACAACATCCCCTGCGCGCCTCTATGATCAGTGACCTGCTGTCTGTCTCCCCAGTCTCTAAATCAGTGGCGTATCCGTATTTTTGGTGGGGGGGGTGGGCACTGTGACCCACACTGCACACAAGGATGATCCCCTGGTAGAGAGTCAGGGATGATCAGTGTGGGACAGCTGCCAGCACCGATCTCTGTATAGCCTTCAGCGAAGCAGCTGACATCCGCTTCTCCTCCTCTTCCTCCCACGGCTAATCTTTTTTGGTGTCAACAAATCATAATTTCATTCTGCTAAATCTTGTCATTTGGCATAAAGGGTGTGTCTGCTGGGCATAATAAAATACGCCAGCACACCTACAACACACCCCTTAAACACATTGATTGGGTGGAGATAGCTTTGTAACACCCTCCTCGGGCACAAGAAAAGATGGCTTGGGCTTTTAAAAAACAACACACTTGCTGTCTGAATCACTAGATGAAAATCGAAGAAAGAACGCCTAAAAACAAATACAGCCATCACATCTAAGCATTGGTAAGCTGCAATATAATAAATGTTTGCTTTTGGGTTTAACTGCTTTAAAGGGCTTGTAAACCCTCGTGTTTTTTCAGCTTAATGCATCCTATGCATCAAGGTGAAAAAACTTCTGACAGTGACTGGCCCCCCAGCCCCCCTGTTTTACTCACCTGAGCCCGTTCGTTCCCTCGGTGGCTCACCTTTTCTGCCCAGAGTTCTTGGCTCTTGATTGGATGGATTGATAACAGCACAGCCATTGACTCTTCTGCTGTCAATCAAATCCAATGACGCGGGCACCGGGGGGGAAGGAGCCGAGTTAGGCATTCTGTCTCTACGCCCGCAAATGCTGGACTCAGGAGCGTGCCCGCAAAGGTAACCCTCCCAGGGGGTTTACCGAAGTGAGGAGGAGCCACGAGCGCCGCTGGGGGACCCCAGAAGATGAGGATCGGGACCACACTGTGCAAAACAAACTGCACAGTAGAGGTAAGTATGATATGTTTGTTATTTTAAAAAAAAAAAAAAACGAAGGTTTACAATCACTTTAAGCATTTTTTCACTTTTAAACCCTTTTATTTTACTGTTGCTTACTGTATGTCTGTTTTGTAATATATTTCCTGTAAATATTTCTTAGACAGTTTTTCTTTTCTTTCATTAAAAATATTTAAAAATTGTTAAAGGGTAAGTTCACCTTTTCACAAAAAATGAAAAGGTGAACTTACTCCAAAAATCCTCATCCTTTCAGACCTTGCTGCACACAGCAGCCATAATGCCCCGTGCTGCCGGTGTAGCGGTCCATTCCGGTCTATAGTGTACAGACCACCACACTGGCAGCACAGGGCATCATGGTTACTACAGTATGTACAAGGGGTTCTAAAAAGGGTTTGGAGTTAGTTCACCTTCTCATTTTTTTAAACTAGAATTGTGTCTCTTTGAAGAAGCTACTGTAATGTAAACTCTGTTACATTCCTGTCTAGGTGTGGCAACAAATGGTGTGGGTTTCTATTTAAAGGTGGTGGCTACTATGTAAATGAAAAGTTAAAGCGATTGTAAATGATCACCTTCTAAAACAACCCATTCACTTTAAAATATTAATAAAAGGCAAAACATTTTTGTATATATATAAAAATACATTATAAATAAATGTTTCCCTTTTTTAAAATTAATCAAATTCCCTCTGTTCTCAGCTGCATAAGAGCTGGGGAGGAGAAGCAGCAGCACACTGAGCTTCCCAGTGAACGGCTGTGCAGAGGGGGTGTCAGAACAAGTCTGATCATTGGAGGAAAGCAGGCTGAGTTCCCAGAAATGTAAATAACTAATGCCGTGTACACGCGGTCGGAATTTCCGGCAGAAAAAGTCAGACGGAATCTTTTCATCGGATATTCCAATCGTGCGTATGCCTCATCTGACTTTTTTTTCCCGAAAATTCTGACGGACCTAGAAATAGAACATGTTTTAAATATTTCAGACGGAATCAATTCCTATCGGGAAAACCGCTCGTCTGTATGCTGTTCCAACGGACCAAAAACGACGCATGCTCTGAAGCAAGTACGAGACGGCAGCTATTGGCTACTGGCTATTGAACTTCCTTTTTCTAGTCCCGTCGTAAGTGTTGTATGTCACCACGTTCTAGACGGTCGGTCTTTGGTGTGATCGTGTGTAGGCAAGACAGTTTCAGCGGAACTCCGGCGGAACTAACGGTCGTGTGTATGCGGCATAAGGGGTGTTGTTATTTGGTCTTTTTCATGATACCATTGTTAGAATGTAAAAGCTGCAAGTGAGTTTTCTGGTCAAGGGTTGCATGTTAAAAAATAAAATGGTAAAAAATATTATATGAGATATGGGAGACCCTATTTATATTTTGATCCACAGCTCTGTAGCTTTTCGTTCCACCTCTGATTACACATGTTCCAGCCATTAAAAAATTGTGTTGCTCTTCTCAACATTTTAATCTCTCCATTTTTATGCTCAGAGACTAAGATTGAAAACCTGAAATGTTTCTGAAACCTGAACTGAATTTCAAACACATAGTAAGCATAATGAGTTACTAGGCAGGATCATATTAGCTGAGTGAAATTGTAAATATATGTTCATTAATCTAAGCATATATATCCGGTGTGATATCCACTAGCTTGGCTTTTAATAATGTGTTTGCGCAATGTTAATTCCCAGCAGAGAGCGTGGGGGGTTCTGTGTGAGCCTAGGGAGAGAGGGGCTCTTTGGCTTGCATGTTATTATGCTAATGACATTGTGCATATTGTTTTGCAAGCGTTTTCCAGTATCACCAGGGTCACCAGATGGAGAGAAAATATATTCATGTAGATTGAAAATGATAACAGGATGGAAGACCATGATTCCATCTTCATCTTATGAGTCAGATTAATAATAACAGGCCTTAGAATTTGAAACTGGCCCTATAGTGTTTGAATTTTGGTGAATTTTGGTTGGTTCCTAATGAACCTGCTGAAATTTGCTTAATGGGTGTTCCTGTCTGCCCCCCCTGCCCAGCCCAGCATCTGTCGATTAAAAAACCAAAGGAGCCAGACAGAAAATTTCTGGCTGGACAGCATCTGCTTTCAATTTGATGCAGCCGTTTTTTGGGTATTCTGATAAAAATGTATCAGTGTATGGCTAGTCTTACTTGCAGTAACATATGTGAAATAACTGCACAAATATTAAAGAGGAAGTAAACCCTAATGGGAAGTAAACCCTAAAACCCTAATGCCTCCATCTTCTTGGTGGGTCTCTCGGCTCCAGCGCTGTCATTCGACAGCCCTGCGATGACGTCACTCCCGCGCATGCGCACGGGACCCGCCACTCGCGGCATATCGCTGTTGAGAGCGGCTTTCTCGCCGCTGTCTACGGAGCATGCGCCGTAGACAGCAGTGCCTGTTCTTTGGCAAATATCTCCTAAACGTGTAGGTTTAGGAGATATTTCTTTGACCTACAGGTAAGCCTTAAAGCGGAAGTAAACCCATCGCTTTAATGGCTTCAAAAAAAAGTTACGTTCACGGCATGCCGTAGAATGCTAGCTGTCACAATGGTTGTGCTCTCAACCAATCTGTCGAACCATCCAATGGCTGGAGTCATAACTGATCACATGTGCAGCATCATGGCAGTTGAAGATTAGACAGAGACCAAGATGGCAGCTTCCTTGGCTGAAAATCATAGGAGGGTTTACTTCCGCTTTAATCTAGGCTTACCTGTAGGTCCAAGTGGTTTGTAAGGGTTTACAACCACTTTAACATCTAAATATGGGTTCCCTCCGTTTTCCTCTCTCTTTTCAATTGTCCAGGTTTACATCTATAAGCTTTCTACCCTCCTCTGAGTTAATATAAAGATTCCATGTAGACCATGTTTCCAGATATCTCCATCTTTTCTGTCGGGATGACCATACCAGGTCCTCCATATGGTTTAGTTGCTCTACCTTTTTAAGCCAAGTTCCCACTGATGGTGGTCGCGTCTGCTTCCACATAAGTGGAATACAAGATTTGGCTGCGTTCAGAAGGTGGCATAAAACAGTTTTCTTATATATTTTAATAGAGCTTTTCGTATCTTGTAATAGAAAAAGGGATGGGTCCTCTGGTAAATCTTGTTCACAAAATTTTTGAGAGATTCTCCGGACTTCTTTCCAGAAGTCCCTTATTCTAGTACAAGCCCAGAAAATATGTACTAACGTCCCCTTTTCTTCTCCGCAGCGCCAACATCTGTCTGGTATCTCCAGGTAGCATCTATGCAATGATACTGGGGTACGATACCATCGCGACAGAATCTTAAAGTTGGTCTCCTGTATTCTTATACAGGTTGACGATTCAAATGTATTGCCTATTATTCTATTACATTGCTCTTCCGAAAATGTTCGGTCTAGGTCTCTTTCCCACTCCCTAAGGAAGGGCAGTCTGAAATCTCCCGGCGGTGTCACTAACAGCGCATACATCCTAGACAGGGTATGATGCAATGCCCCACTTACATTACAATACCTCTCAAATGTTGTTAGCGCGCGATCGTAGCCACCTAGTGGCTTTAGTGTATTTAAAAAATGTCTCAGCTGTGTTGCGCGCCACCGGTCTAGTTGGAGTGCTGTAGGTCCTATTGTCATCTCCTGTATCGTAGGCCATGTTCCATTTATCATAAAATGTGAAGCTTGGAATGTCCCTTGTTCTATTAATGCTCTAAATTTTCCATCCCTTATTCCTGGATCAAATTGTGGGTTTCCCAGTATTGGGAACAGGGGGGAGGCTATTGCCGACAGTTTACCTGCTGCAAATAATCTATAACTCATCTTCAAAGTGAGTCCTATCAATGGGTGTCCCTTTACTGAAATCGGGAGTTTTCTGTAACACCAGGCAGCTCTTTGCAATATCACCTTACTTTGCGCCTGTTCTAAACCCGGCCACATCTTCCACTCCCCATGTCTACTCCAATCTATCAGTCGGCTCACAAGTACCGCCTGGTAGTATTTATATATATCTGGTAACGCTAAGCCTCCATATTTTTTGGGGAGATTCAGTATAGATCTACTGATTCTTGGACGTTTGTTTGCCCATATAAATCTAGTCACTAAAGATTGTATTTGCTTAAAATAGTTTTTAGGTATATCAATTGGTAATGCCTGGAACAGATATAGAAACTTCGGGAGAATGCTCATTTTAATAATATTACACCTCCCAAACCATGAAAAGAGTCCTTTCTGCCATTTTCCAAGCAGATTTTGCACCTTGCATAATAATGGGGGGAAGTTCAGTTTATACGTACATGCAAGATCTGACGGGATAAGAGTCCCCAGGTATTTCAGAGCTTGGTCTGACCATTTGATTTTATAACTTGACTTCAACGTTCTCAGTATCTCTTTGGGAATCATTACTCCCATAGCTTCAGATTTTGATAGGTTTATCTTGAAGTCTGATAAAGCCCCATAGGCTTCAATTTCTTTCAAAAGATTGGGTAGTGAAACTATTGGGTTAGTTAATGAGAATAGCATATCGTCCGCAAAGGCCGAAGTCTTATATTGCCTTCCCCCTACTAGTAAGCCCCCTATATCTGGATTTGAACGGATTTTACACAGTAAGGGCTCTAAGGACAGAACAAACAGGATTGGAGACAGGGGACAACCCTGTCTAGTCCCATTCTTAACCCTGAATATTTGAGAAACAACCCCATTCACTTTTACCTGGGCAGTTGGTTGGGTATAGATACTTGAGATCCATCGGAACATATTATTTCCCAGTCCTATCCGCTTTAATACCGAGAACATAAAATGCCAATTGATGCGGTCAAAAGCTTTCTCTGCATCAGTCCCCAAAAATAAACACGGAGTTTTGTAAGTATTAGCTACGTGGATAAGGTTCAAGGATCTAATCGTATTATCCCGTGCTTCCCTCATCTGAACGAACCCTACCTGATCTTGATTAATCAGGGAGGGTAAGTATTGCTGAAGCCGCGTCGCTAAAATTTTTGAAAAAAGCTTAAGATCTGCATTTAAAAGGGATATTGGCCTGTAACTTCCACATTGCATTGGATCCTTACCTTCCTTAAGTAGAATTGTTATTAAGGCTTTCAACGTATCTCCATGGAATGAGCTTATATCTCCTAGTCCATTATACAATTTGACCAGCTGGGGCCCTAAGATAGGGAAAAGGAGTTTGTAATACTGAGCAGTAAACCCGTCTGGGCCGGGAGCTTTACCTATTTTTGCTAGGTTTACTGCTTGTTGAACCTCCTCCAGTGTGATTGGTCTTTCCAAATCTTGTTGTGCGGTAGTTGTCAATCCTGGCATTCCAGAAGAAGCTAGATATTCTTCAACCGCCTTTTGATTAAGAGGGTTTGACTGTAAATTATACAAGGATGAATAAAAGTCTTTAAATTTCTCTGCTATGTCTTTTGGCAATACGTATTTTCTATCTTCACTTCCCATAATCGAAGGAACATAAGTTCTTAATTGCTGCTCCCTTAAAGAGTTAGCGAGTTGTTTACCGCATTTGTTCCCATATTCATAACTCTGTTTTCGTCCTGCTTGTATTGCTTTTTTAGCTTTATACATGAGTAGCTCTGTAATCTGTCTCCGTGCCGTCAGTAGCTCCCGTTCCCATTCTATATTAGGGGTTTGCTTATGTAAAATTTCTAAGCGGTGAATATCTGCCATTAGAGCTGTTAATTTTGTCTCTCTCTCTCTTTTTAACCTAGCCCCGTGTTTAATCAACACTCCCCGGATCACTGCTTTGTGGGCTTCCCAGATAACACCGGGATTGCATTCAGGTATATCATTAATCTGAAAGTACCATTTTGCCTCTTTACAGACCTCTTTTATAACCAAAGGGTCTTGTAAGAGGCTTTCATTTAGTTTCCACGAAGCAGGGCCGGGGCGTTGAGTTTCTGATAGCGTATATCTCAAAAAAATTGGTGCGTGGTCAGACCACGTGATCTTCCCAATGTTAACTTCCGCTATTGCATGTACTTGGCTATGTAAGGTGAAAAAATAATCTATCCGGGAATATCTTTTGTGCGGGGTTGAATAGAATGAATAGTCTCTTTCTCCAGCGTGGAAGAGACGCCAGGTGTCCACTAATCTGGCTCCATATAACATTTTTAAGATTTGTTTCCGAACCTTCAGAGGTGCAGCCGAAGTCCCTCCTGAAGTATCTTCTCTTGGTACTAAAGGAATATTCAAGTCTCCCCCCAGTATAAGCTGCCCTTCTAGAGTACCCAAGGTTTTATCAAAAAATTTCCTAAAAAAGATATCCTGTTGTACAGTTGGGGCGTAAAAAGAAGCCAATGTCACACCTATCTCCCCAATTTTCCCCTTTAGGATCAGGTATCGCCCCCCGACAGAGAGAGGAAAACGGAGGGAACCTATGGGGGAGGGGTGGAGGGAGAGAGACGGGGGGAGATGGAGGAAAAATATATATATATGTTTCTTTCCCTTTTCCTTTTTTTTTGTTTTTTTTTTTTTGTTTTTTTTTGTTTTTTTTTTGTATTATTGATTAGATTATTAAATTTTTAATTTTTGTTTTTGTTCCTTTTTTTTTTTTTTCTTTCTCTTTTTTTTTTATGGGTAATAAACTATAGGAGTAAGAGAGGGTTCTACGCTCTATGAATATATAAAACCCAGGATAGAGTCTGAGAGAAACTCGAACCCTGGGTATAGACAGTGGACAGTCCAGCTTATTTTTATTTTTATTCTTTGAGAAATTAGAAAGTGACAGTAGAGTCGATGATTGCTATTGTGTGAGGCAATATGTTCCTTTTTTTTTTTTGTTGAAATGACCTAACTGATCACCAGAAGTGTATGTATAGCTGTAGATATTATTTGAGATGTGATGATGATAGAGTGTATGCCCTGCTTCTCCTAAAGATAAATAAATAAAGATTTAAATTGGAAAGTAACATCTAAATATGGATTTCATAAATTTTACAAGTTCACATGAATACATTCTTTACTAAAATTTTTGTACATTTTAAAGCCATGGTAAATGTTTTATTTTTTTCCCTGTTTTTTCCAGAGAAATATAAATTTTGGAAAAATGGAAAAAAAATAAAAAATCACTGAGGAGTAATTTTACAAATTGAAAGTCATTTTCTTACACTGGGAAGGTGAAATGCAGTGTATAAAAAGGTATTATGCTTGAAATAAACATACAGCTTAATCAGTAAATAAACTAAACTTGCTTTTTAAAAAATCTTTTTTTATTACAAATAGGATCAACTATACATGGGGAAAAAGTAACCGCCCCCTTCCCCTCATACTAATTTAACCACTTTCAGACCGGACCATTTTGCTGGCAACAAACAAAATTGACGCCCTTTTTTTTCCCCACAAATAGTGCTTTCTTTTGGTGGTATTTGATTCCCCCTGCGCTATAATCAAAAAAAGAGCGGCAATTTTGAAAAAAACACATTATTTTTTACTTTTTGCTATAATAAATATCCCCCAAAAATGTATAAAAAAACGTTTTTTTCCTCAGTTTAGGCCGATACGTATTCTTCTACATATTTTTGGTAAAAAAAAAAATCGCAAAAGCGATTATTGATTGGTTTGCGCAAAAGTTATAGCGTTTACAAAATAGGGGATAGTTTTATGGCATTTTTATTAATATTTTTTTTTTACAATTAATGGCGGCGATCAGCGATTTTTATTGTGACTGCGACATTATGGTGGAAACATCTGACATTTTTGACACATTTTTGGGACCATTGTCATTTATACAGCAATCAGTGCTATACAAATGCACTGATTCCTGTGGCAGTGAAGGGGTTAACCACTAGGTGGCAGTGTAGAGGTTAAGTGTGTCCTAGGGGTGTGTGGCTAACTGTGGGGGGCGTGGCTGTGTTTTACACATCACTGATCTCTGCTCCAATCACAGGGAGCAGAGATCAGTGACACTGTTGCTGGGCAGAACGGGGAGATGCTTGTTTACTTTAGCATCTCCCCGTTCTTCCTCCCCGTGAGAATCCGACTCATGGAGGCCCCCGACTGGCGCGCGTGCATTGGCACGGTGGGAAAATTTAAAGGGACGTACCAGTATGCCCATTTGCCTGTCCATTCTGCCGACGTACATCTGTGTGCGCCGGTCGGGAAGCGGTTTAAAGCTTCTTGCCAATATCAATGTTCTCCTGATTTTCAGGTGCCATTTTATCTATAAAAAAGAGATTGTTTATTTTTGTCAGGCAGTGGTTTGTAACACTTCCTAACTTACAAGGCTGCAATTTGCAAAAATTGTGAGAACAAATGTTCTTTTCCAAATGCTACAAGGATGACAAAACACATCCTGGCATGCCAGAGGTGGCATGAAGACATTAAAGTAGAGTTCCACCCATATAAAAGTCAGCAGCTACAAAAAGTGTAGCTGTTGACTTTTATTAATCAGACACTCACCTGTCCCACGGTCCAGCGATGCAGGTGAACAAAGCCCCTGCTCCTCTCCTCTCTTTGGAGCTGGCATTGTCACTGTGGGCACCCAGCTGGGGCTTCACAGCCGGGCACGCATATGCGCACATGCGCGAGCCCAGCTGCACACTGTGACTGGCCAGATAATCATCTGGGACCTGTGACGTGTCCCAGATGATTGCCAAGAGGGAGGAGGGAGAGGTTAACTTATTTTCGGCACCGCGGTGCCCCAGGAGGAAGTGGGAGCTGGATCCCTCTAAAAAGAGGGTATCTGCCCCCCCCCCCCCTCCAAAAAAAAAAAAATGACATGCCAAATGTGACAAGTCAGGGGGTCACCTGCACTTAAAGCGGAAGTTACATTTTTGGGTGGAACTCCGCTTTAAAAGATATTTTATTGAATGAGGACCATAATCAAAGTGTAAGTAGCTTTTCCCTTCAGATTTCTCATTCCAGAAACACTCTTTCTGCTGCTTCTGGATCATCACAAATAGTTTTTTTACAGGCACTCTTGAGTCAGAGAACAATTTGCGACTTTCTTTTGTTATTTATTGAGGGTTAATAACTTTGATGGGATGGGAGGTTATGGGATGCCCACTTGACTTCAACAATACTTCAGGGACAACTTTTCCTACATACAGTGTCTATATACAGCTCCTCTTCTTCCTTCAGCACATGCTTGCAAAATCCAGCTGGAACACTGTGTATACCTGCCCTGACAAGTCAGATGAAGCAATAACCCATTGCAGGCAAGAACCCAGGGCCCCTTAGTTGTGTAGCAGAATTTCAGTGTCCAGCTTGCATCACTCCTGTGGCTACTGATCCCAGCACCACCTCTTCAGGCACTGCCAGCCCACCTGGCTGCAGCTGCCTCTTTCACTAGCCCTCCAGGTTATCTTCTCCCCACAGTCATCCATACTGACACTCCTCAGTCCACCCGGCTGACCCTCAGGAGATCTCCCAGACATGCTGACCTACTCCTGCTGTCCTCTCTCCTTGCTCAGGTGCCTCCCAGGAAGGGTTTCCTCTGTGTATTTTAGGGGGAATCTTCCAGCACCCGAGCCCCAGGCCTGAGGTCACGCCCCCAGACTAGGGGGCACAGCTTTCTTAGCACTCAATGTCCTTTGTCCACCTGACTTCCCTGGCTGGCATGGCCCATGTCTATTTTGGAGGTAGGCTCTGCCCCATGCCAGCCAATTTCTGGGGATTGGCCGAGGCCTCATACATATACATGGCAGCCCCTTCTTACTCCTACCCTCCAGCTATGGAAGTTTCTACAAACTTCTAGACCAGGAGGAAGTGTCAGAGAGAGCTTCCAGATAAGTCATCCAGCCCGAGTCACTAAACCCTGACCCAGATTCACAGCCCAGGCCTGGCCCTCAGCCAAGCTAAAATGTTCCTATACTAACAACTACTTCTAGCGCACACTAGAGGATGCTACAATTACTAGCGGCTATAGCAGCGCTAGCGATAATCACCAGTAAATTCGGCAGGCTGATTGTACCCAACTTGATCAAACAATCAACTTGGTACATTTAGTCTGCCCACTCACGGTTTGAATCTTGGCCGGATCCTGCTGAACTGAAAGAACACAGAAATCCTGTAATGTATATCTGTGTAGATATAGAGAAATATCACTTTGAAAAGTCTAAGATTTTATCTGTAAGGAGTTGCAAATGTCACACAAATGATCCCAGACCAGAGTTATTATCTTTTGTGTAATATGAACATATGTACTTATCCACACTGCCTCTAATTTCTTGATTAAATCCAATATAACTTTGTTATCCAACAATTGTGGATGATAGTAGCCAGCTCTTCATTATCTCAGTGCCACACATTGCACTCTTCAATGGTAGGAAATTGTCATTCGTGTAGCTCTCAGTGCAGAAGACATAGTCATGTCCTCTGAGGATGCACGATGGGGCAGAAGCCATTACACTGACAAGCATTTGACATTTAAACAATTATTAGTAAAAGTACATGGTACATAGAGGACGTGCTGAATCCTTGCAAACTCAATCTTTGTACTGAAAGTAATTGCTTTGATCAAATATAAACTTCCATGGAAAACTTTAATATAATGGGTAGCATTGAGAAACTTCTCAGTACTGACATCTGTCTCTCTGTATGTGAGACACAACAAGGAGCCTGCAGAGCCAGAGGTTTACCAGATCATCCATTAAATAGAATGCGGTGGATTGGAATATAACCATTGTTTCTGCATGATAAACTGAAGCAATAGGCAGGAATGTAGTGTTCCCTGCATGTACGGTACTTCATGAGCCTGACCTGACCTAAAACATTTCTAAGATAACAACACTGCAGAAAGATACTTTGTAGTATTTATAACTACCCATGTAAGGCCATGTTCACGCTTTTTTGGTGTGGTGCATTAAAACAAATTCTGAATGCTGCATCTTTGAAAAGCTTTCATCAAAACACGTTATATAGAGTTCAATGGTACCTCATATAAAATGCACTTAAACTAGGGTGGCCACCTCAACCCTTTAAAATGAACACATATTAATTAAACAGGTCATTAGTGCCTTATCTGCATTAAATTAGCCTCAGAGTAATTACTATGTGTTCAGTTTTAAAGGGATGAGTTGGCAACCCTAACCTAAACACAATGCACAGATATCATCTGTAGCCAGGTTTCGGCTACAATAATATGGATGCAGTGTACATTACCTTCCTTGCTGCAGATTGTCCCAGTTTCTCCCTCTAGTGCTGCACTCAGTCTGGTTGCATCATATTCCTGAGCCAAGAAGCAAAGGACTGTGGAACCTGTAGTCCTGTGTTCAGTCATAACTGGACTCTTGAGTCTCTCTCAGGCCGAGTTCACACTTGTATGACAAACGTTTCCGAGATTGGGAGCTCGTGTCGCGTGACTTGTGAAAATTAAAGGTTCCCTATGAGAAACGTCTTAACTGGTCCGACACAAGTCGGTATGACTTTGAAAGAGGTCCCTGCACTACTTTGGTCCGACTTTGATCCTACTTCAGCCCATTGAATATCACTGAAGTCATATAAAAGTCGTATTGCCGTCTTAACTGATTCGACTTTGGCATGTGAGACTTTCCCCTGATGATCTTGAAGGGGAACCCCACAACAAAATTAAAAAAAAAACGGCATAGGGTTCCCCCCTCCAAGACAATACCAGACCCTTCAGTCTGGCATGGATTTTAAGGGGAACTCCCTACGTCTCAAAATCCATACCAGACCCTTATCCGAGCACGCAGCCCCACAGGTTAGGAAAGGGGTGGGGACGAGCAAGCACCCCCCCCTCCTGAACCATACCAGGCCACATGCCCTCAACAGCACCCCAAAGCACCTTGTCCCCTTGTTGATGGGGATAGAGGCCTCTTCTCAACAACATTGGCCGTTGTTTGTCAGGGTCTGTGGGCGGGGGGCTTATCGGAATCGGGAAGCCCCATTTAACAAGGGGGTCCCCAGATCCCGGCCCCCACCCTATGTGAATGAGTATGGGGTACATTGTACCCCTACCCATTCACCTAAAAAAAGGTTCAAAAATAAAACACAGTACACAGGTTTTTAAAGTAATTTATTAAGGCAGCTCCGGCGTCCCTTACGATTTCTTCTCCCCTCTCCGGCTCTTCTCCCTCCTCCGTTGATGTCTTCTGCCTCTGCATCACCGCCCCATCATGCCCCGGGTGGTGACATCATAAGGGGTAGGGCCTCCATATGATGTCACCGGATGGCCACACCCCATGTCTTAATAAGGCATAACACACAGTCCTGGCATGCATTGAGTTTCCCCTAAAGCAGGGGTGCCCAACCAGTGGCCCGGGGGCCACATGTGGCCCGCGGAGCCCTCTGATGTGGCCCGCGACCTCCTGCTCTGGGATGGAATAGAATAGAATACTGTTAATATTAAGTTTATTACTACAATTACAGTGTATATATGGGCATATCTGTTCTGCAGTGGTTACTGGACTGCTTTCAAACTAATCCGCAGGTGAAGAGCAGTCCACCTGAGGGTTACCTTCACTGAGCCATAAGCCCCTTTTACATGGTCAGTCTGACCCAATTGGACCCTCCATTCACCTCTAAGGAGTAGCAGATGTAAATGGACTTGTGTCTGTTTACCAACGCCTACCTTCAATCTGATCCGCAAAAAAAAAAAAAGAAGTACCATTACACTCATTGTGGCCCTCGAGTTACCAAGTCGCTTAGATAGCCCTTGCTCTTCAAAAGGTTGGGCACCTCTGCCCTAAAGAGTCATACCAGACACAAAGTGCCTAGTATTGTCGGGATCCCCGTTCTTTGAAGTCGTATGGATGTCGGACTTCAAGTCGCAGGGCAAAGACGGATCCACAGTTGTATGACTCGTGTTGTACCAGTGTGGACCCCGCTTCAGACTACATCTCCCAGCAAGCTTCTAATTAAAAGAGGGATTATATGTTCAGGCCTGACCCTTAACTACCCTTATCCCACTATCTGCAGGGTGTGACCTTGCCCAAATAGTGATTAACCTCTTCCCCATAGGAGTAGAGTCCCCTACAGTCAAGTCTCTCTCTAGTCATAGTCTCCCCCACCATTGAGGTCTCTGGGCCCATTCAATTATTCAATGTCTGAATATATATATTGTGAATATACGTAACTGACAGGTGTTTAGCTCGACCAGTCTTGGGTGTTATCCCAGGGTTTAGCTGACTGACACTTTTTGAACCCACTGCTTGTCTTAGTCAATGCAGAGGTCTGCTGTGTTAAATTTACAAGTGCAATTCATTTAAAGGAGTATACATCATGTCAGAACCTAGAGAGTCAGAAGGGCTGGGAAGTTCCCAGGCTCAGAACAGCACAAGAGGACAAGCAATATCTAGTGGATCCTAAGGGGGTAGCGCTACACAACCAAACCATAGTCTTTAAATAAACAAATGTGCTCCTATAAAGTCCCTTGGATCATAGACACTGGCTCTATATGAAGTCAAGATAAAGTCCTGCTCCTGTCTGCACTACTTCTATGCTCTGTTAATCAACTGTCAAAGGGGGGATCTACTATCCACTGAAGTTCTGTCATTTGACAGTTGAATGTCAGGGGCAGCGGCTTAGTGCTAGAGGCAGTTTGAAGCCCTCCCTTACGTAAGAAAAAAGTTACACTTTTAGAAGGTTAACAATTACATTGAGTTTATTTGAGATTTTAATGCGTGGCTTTGGAGCTACTTAAAAGGATATGTCCACTTAAAAAAAATATTATACAGTCAAGGGACCCCAGTAGTGTAATAAACATTGCTCAGCTTAAAAACATACAGCTAAGTTTTCAAGGCATATCTGTAGACCTATCTGTGCTTCCCAAAGCCCGTCCATCCTGACAGATATATCCTGTCCTGGCATAGAAACTATGACACCTTCCCCACTGAGCACACTCTAGGAAAAAAAAGTAGTAAGCGATCAACCTTTTTTACCAACGTATGCATGGGCAGTGCGCTCTCTTTTCCAACATCACAGCATTTTGTATAAAAAGCATTTGTGTAAGAGAAGAAAAAAGAAAATACATGGCGTGTTAGAGTTCTTTTACAAAGAACACATACATAAATAATTTCCTCCCCATAATCCATCTGCTGTGCTCAATTTATTGCTTGTACCTGTAAATTATTTTAAAGTGAAATAAATCAACATCTTGCAATTGACTTGTAGAACAAAAAATAATGAGCCTTTTTTGTTTTATTCTCTCAGTAATATATGCAGCCAGTAATTAACATGGATTTACCTTCTGAATGCCTTATGAGATAGAAATGTCAGACTATCTTTTATAAATAATGCTCTTAAAGTGGACAGAAGAGCTCTGTTGGGGATAGCTGGAGAGAAATGAAGTGAGGATCCAGCCAACAAAATTCCACTTTAAAATGAAATAGTCAGAGATGCTCAGATCTCGGTGCTGAAAACAGATGTTGAAAAATTGGCCCTCCACTTAAATTTAGGCTGCCCTTCCCATTTACCCCCACCATCAACACGTCCACACTAACCTGAAAACTAGCCCAACCCCAAAACTTAACCTTATCCAGAGAATGAATCTTTACCATTTCCTATCTACATGCAATTTAACAATGGTTGCATGGCATTTCTGAGAGCATATTTGCTGATGGTGACTATAGTTGACCATATATATGTGTCAGACACTTATAGATTCCTTTGGGAGCCAGGGGGACAAAAAGTAAGACAATGCCTTGGGCGTTGTCACCCTTAAACAGGGAAAGCCTGACAAGGGTCTTCATGGCAGAATCACCAAGTATTATATTAATAAAATCTGCAGGCTTAAAAGTATTGAAAATGACTTTTGGTATTATTTTTGTAAATTAAAGCTCACATGAGATTCCAGTGATTGGACATCAACTCCAGATCTAAATCCTAAAATTGAAAGAGATCCTTTTGCCAGACCATTCATTCCAACAACAATCTTCCCATATATCTGCATTAAATTTATTCTTTGCATGAAATTTACCCAAAAAAAGCCTCACTTGTGTAGAAAATCAAAAGCCCAGAGACTACCACTGGGTTCCTCCATCTTGGATGTGATGTCAGAAGCCCCAGCAGGCTCAGAACTGTCACTCAAGTCACTCTATGGCAGCCTTTCTCAACCTTTTTAACATGGAGGAACTCTTAAAAAAAAAGTTTCGGTCTCAAGGAATCCCTGTTAATAATTACTAAATCTTCAGCTCACTGTAAATTAGTGTGATGGTCAGTGGGGGAGAATGATGCTTACATTTGAGGTCAGTAGGAAGACTCCCCTCTAAAGCCCCATACACACGCTCGGACAATCCGCGGACAAGGTCGGTCGGACTTTGTCCGACGTACTTTGTCCGATGTTGTCGTTGCGTACACACGGTCGGACTACGTTGTCGGAATATCCGGTCCGGAAGAACGTCGTGACGTAAGTCGTCGTCCACGAGATTACAAAAGGGAAGTTCAGCACCACGTCAGGCACCCGTTGGGCTCCTTCTGCTGATCCCGTGTTTATCGAGAGTTAGTGGAAGTTTGGTGACTTAAGATTCGCGCTTCTCAGTTTTCTGACTCAGATCGTTACTGCTCTTCAGTTTGTGCTTGTCGTGCGTATCTGTTTATTAGTGCGTGTAGTCAGTTCGCATTTGTTGGTCATTGCGGCCTATATCTTGATATAGGACGCTTTGATTTGCACTGCTTATTGTCTGCTCGTTGCTGGTATTCACTTCGTTCTTTCAGGCCTTGCTGTTTATCGGTGCTTTCTGTTTGTCCGTTCTGACCAGCCGACCTTTTGGGACCTTCTGAGCGATGTTTCCCGTGCGTACTCGTCGCCGAGTTCGTGCTGTACGCGGAATTGGTGTCGGGCTTTTAGCTTTGACCCAAGACCCGTCCATGAACAGAGTGATGAGGAGTATGTGGACCAAGAATTGGTTGCTTCAGCGTGACCAGTTCTCGCACATGCCTTTGCTTCGTGAGATCCGGGAGAATAATCCTGATGATTTCAGGAACTTTCTCAGGATGACGGACCCCGATTTTCACCGTCTTTTGGCTTTGCTGACCCCCTTTATCAGCCGGCAGGATACCTGCATGAGACAAGCCATTACTCCGGAGCAGAGGCTTGTTGCCACGTTGAGGTACTTGGCGACAGGGAGAAGTCTTCAGGATTTGAAGTTCTCTTCAGGTATCTCTCCCCAGGCCCTGGGAATCATTATTCCAGAGACCTGTTCTGCCATCATTCAGGTCCTGCAGGAGGACTATATTAAGGTAACATTTCTACTTTACTATTCCCTTCTATGTATGCTCTGTTTGCTAATGACTTGTATTTTTGACCTCCTTCCCTAATTACCATGATTGCAATATGTTCTAATATGCTGTGCCCCTTTTCTCCTTCATGCATTTTTCCCTTCACTTACCTCACCAGCATGCTCTTCTGCCCCAATAGACACCTATGGCCTACTCACTTAAGCAATGTCTTTTGTCTGCTGCATAGTATTGTTTGAACCAAAACACCCCCTAAAATATGCACAAATGTTTGCTGTGTGGTTTACTTCATGTAGAGCCCCCTTTTTTTGTTCTTTTTGGTGGGGGGGGGGGCAAACTCATTAGGAACCCCCTCCCCCAACTGCTCTGTCAGATGGTACCAATCCTTTATCTGCTGGCTTTCCCAAGGTCCATACACACTATATACCTACCTCTTTATAGTGCGCATCTTTAGGGATGAATTCAGCAAAGCATGTAGTGCAAGGGACTGCCTCCATACATTCCATTTCCTATTTTTTTGTCTTCTTTCCCTCCTATTAGCTTGCTTGGTAATTTAATAATGTCACACTGTGCCTGCCTTTTTGGGGGGGGGGGGGGAAATGTTATTTTATATTTCATTTGGCCTGCCAATAGTGTTAAGTACAGAGGGTCTGGCCAAACTAGGCCACATTATTGAGCCATTTGCCAATCAATGAAGTGCAGAGGGTTACCTGTCCACCACCCCCCCCCCCCCCCAAAACCATAGTTATTGCCAATGTCCCATCAGAAGTGGGGGGATTGATGGGGGGGTGAGTAATCTGTGAAGGGGAGCCTCTACTTTTCTGTGTAAATACTTTCCAGCCTCCAATTTTATACAATGCTCTTGTTCCAAGATGTTGATTGTCTAATCTGCTTGCAATGTTTAGGTGCAAAGTGACTAATTTTTTTGTTCTTGTTTCACTCCACAGTTCCCTTCCACGCCACAGGAATGGCAGACTGTGGCCTCCCACTTTGCCAGCCGTTGGGACTTTCCTAACTGCGGAGGGGCAATTGATGGGAAACACGTCCGCATCGTCCCACCGCCCAACTCGGGGTCCTACTATTATAATTATAAAGGGTTTAATAGTGTAGTGATGTTGGCGGTGGTGTCGGCAACATACGAGTTTATGTATGTGGACGTGGGGATGAACGGCCGGATATCGGATGGTGGGGCCATTACGCACACGGAGTTCTACTGGCGTCTCCAAAGTGGCAGTCTGTGCTTGCCACCTCCAGAGGAGAATGCCGAAGGACTCCCCTTCGTCTTTGTCGCAGATGAAGCGTTTGCGCTGACTCCCCATGTGATGAGGCCGTTCCCGATGAGGACCCTCACCCCGGACCAGAGGGTCTTCAACTACAGGCTGTCCAGAGCCAGAAGAGTGGTGGAGAACGCTTTTGGCATCCTGGCCAGCCGCTTCCGCCTGTTCCTGACGGCATTTAACTTGGCGGAATACAAACTGAACCACATAGTTCTTGCCTGTTGCATATTGCACAACTTCCTCAAAAGACATAACAGGAACTATGTGGTGCCCGTTGGCCCAGATGTGGAGGGCCCTCCAAATGCGGACCTCACAGCCCTTCGAGTGGCACGTCCAGGCTTGCCCCCTCTCAATGCCCGCGTGGTCCGGGACCAATATATGGAATACTTTGTGGGTAGGGGGGCCATTGCTCTGCCTGACGATGTGTGAGAGGCATTTTTTAATAAATCTGATATTTTAACCAACCTCTGATTTCTTGTCATTTCAGTCTTCTTTTTAGCTTATTTTACTTTGACATTTTTTCCCTTTGCCTTCGACAGTGGTAATGCACTTTCTGGGCAAAAGGAGGTAACAGTCTCTTCTTCCCAAAAAGATTATTCTCATGTGTGTTTGCTACCTAATCTTTGGTCTAGAGAAGGTTTGTCCTGCATAACTGACACCCAAAATACTCCTTTTCAGCACCAGGTGTGACATGTGTGTATTCTCCAAAATGCTGTGCTCCGTGTTTTCGTACAAAGCACTGTGGGTGTCATTTACATAAGTCAAATCCGCTATGCTCTACAAGTGCATTGAAAAAGTTCCCTGGGAAAGGAAATTGCAGTGCAAAGTGGATTTGCCTTTAGTAAATAACACCCATTGCCCCCCATATCCTTTACATTTTACATACATAATGCATTGTTTTATTTAAATAAGGAAGCCACACATTTTGAAAAATAAAAAAGTTTACTTGGAAAACATTCACAAGTGCGTTTACAATCTTCACGCCAAAACTGACAACATCTTGGTTATTTACAACATTATTTACAAAGATTACGCAATTTGTAAAACCAGGCATGGAGCTAAGCAGAACCTATGAAGTAGGAAAGTTCAACTTTGTAAAGTGAAGACAAGATCAGACATGACTATATGTTCAAAGTGTGTTTGATCTTGCCTTCATCACATGGGGGGGGCACCCCCGAAAAGTGGAAATTTGGAACATGCACACAATTTGGTTCTGAAAATGGTCATTAGATGGTAAAACACATGCCTAGAAGCTTCAAAAGTGCCATTTTCCATCATGGGGATGAATGGACGTTTTTTGGGGGTGCAACCCCTTCACCACAACCACTTTCGTAGTTCGTAAAGTGTTTGCACCCCCAAAAAAACGTTGCCATTCATCCACCATGATGGGAGCTAGCACATGTGGACACAATGTGTGCATGTTCCAAATTTCACACAGTTTTTAAGTTGCAAATGTGTTCAGAAGCTGGCACAAATGTGTGTAAATTACTTGGTGCTTTTTCATATTTTTCCTAAAACATCAATGATGTTCTTCAATTTTTGTTGAACATCATTGATGTTTTGCTTTATGTAATCTAGATCTCGATTGCAGACCATTATCTCTCCGATGAGTACGTGGGCACTCTCTGTGGTAAAGTGCGATTTTTCTTCCACAACATCCACGTCACCTAAAAACCACAAACAAAAAAAATGGGGTGTTGGAAATGAGGCAGCCATACATGGATTAGCTTACCAGTAGCTGTGTTCTCCCACACTCACCTGTTGTGGTGACAATTTCTCCAAGTTCGATGATCTCTCCTTCCTCCTCCTCCTCTGCTTCTGCTCTTTCCCCTTTTTTGGTAGGTGTTGGTTTGGGGGTTTCCTCAGACGGCCCAAGTTTTCGCTCCCCTATGAGAATGTCCAAAAGGAAGATTTAGCAACACAAGCTATTGAGGGCAGAAATAGGAAATGACAAACATTGCTTGAAAGTGACGGACACTATTTTAGTTTGGCCAGTTACAAATGTCAACTACATGAATGAAGTCACTTTGTAAAGGTGCTAAACTGACTAGCTTTTTGGTAGAAGTTTGTGTGATGGAGACCCCCCTCTAGTATCCACTGGAGCACATGTGTGGAAAAGCATAATAAAAAGGGGGTTTGGGTGTCCCAGCACTAGTGCTCTAGAGTCCAGATGGGTAAACAGCTACTGAGTGACCTCTCCTTTACATTGAATAAATTGGCTTTACATTCTTGATGACATTTCTAGTGAGAACAAACTTCCTTTCCCCAAAAAAACACCAAACATCGTATTATAAGTGGCCGAACGATCGAGGTTGCGTACGATCGAATGCACACACGACCATGACAGTGGCAGAAAGATCGAGGCTGAGTACGATCGAATGCACAGACGAACCTGAAAGTGGCCATTTTGGAATGTACAACTTGGTAAAAATCAAAACACAATGGAGCAGTATGCAAGCAAGAAATCAAACACAAAACACAACTACTTACTTTTTTGAAGAATTCTCTTGATCTTTCTGTACTGATCGGCCTCCCTCAGTTTCAGGTCTGACCAGCGTTTCCTGAGTTGCTCCTTGGATCGTTGTACCCCAAAATTATTGTACAGCCTTCTCACAACTTTAGACATGATCTTGGCCTTGCGGACATTGGGGTTGAGGTAAGGCCCATACTTCCCATCATAGTCGCTCCTCTTTAATATGTCCACCATCTCCAACATTTCTCCAAATGACATATTGGAGGCCTTGAATTTCAGGTTCCGGGATCGGGACGTTTCTGCCTCCGGACTTTCCTCGTCCTCCTCCTCGTTGGTGGGATATTTGTGGCGCACCTGCTGTGTCCCCGCCATGTGCTCTCCCCACTACGCCGTAAAGAGAAGGGGTGGGGAATAGACGAGAAAGATCGTCAGGGGCGGGCGGAGTTTGAAGCATGCGCAGTGTATATAAAACGTCACACGCCTGTGTCGTAGCCACGATCTGGGAGACGAGGGGAGAGAAAACTCACACGAGACGATCGCTACAAACGAAGGTACAATTTAACGTTGGTACATAACTAGCCTAGACTGATTTGAACTTGAGGCTTCTTTATGGAGAAGATTAGGAGAGTTTAGCCTGACATAATTTTGAGGGTTTTGTGTGTTGTTGTGTCTTGCAGAGATTGATATGAAGGGATTCAACGACATGAGTTTTCTCCCCCTCTTCATTGCCAAATACAGGGATTTTCCCATATTGTGGCAGGGTATACACCCACATTACACCAACAAACCAAAGAGGCACGCAGCCCTGGAGGAACTTGTGGAATTTGTCAAGCCAAGGTTCCCCACGGCAACTGTTGATGATATTAGAAAGAAAATTGGCAGCCTGAGGAGTGCGTATATCAGGGAGAGGAAGAAGGTCGTGAAGTCTGAGGAAACTGCAACTTCAGCAGATGAGGTCTATGTCCCCAAGCTCTGGTACTATCAGAGTCTCCATTTTCTGAAGGACCAGGCTGATGTCACGGAGCCAACCTCAACTCCTCCTTCCACGCTTCCTTGCGCACAGCCCACCCCTGATGAGGCTTCCGAGGAGCAACCTGGGCCTTCCAGTCTGGAAGAGGTGGAGGAGCCCAGCTTGTTCCAGGTATAGTAGTTTTGCTACCATTTAGGGGAATAATGAATGATGTTCACTTAATTCAGGATCGCCAATTGCTTAGTTCCTAACGTGTTTGACATATCAACAGACAGTGGTGTGGGAGACATTTGGGGCCAGAATCTAAACTGCTGGGCTGAGAATTGTATGGTTTTCTATTTGTAAACATTTTGCACCAGTCACTAGATGAGAATTGTGTGTGTTTGATGAACAAATAACTGAAACTATGTCCCTTTTTCCTACACAGGAAGACCTCAGCCAGGAGGTGGCTGTGGAAGGTGGCAGCCAGGAGGTGGCTGTGGAAGGTGGCAGTCAGGAGGAGGCAGGGGTTAGTGGCAGCCACCAGCTGGGTAGTGGCAGCCAAGAGGGGGCTAGGCCTCGGAGCCTGACTGACACCCAAACCCCTCCCCTCCGCCCTCCGTACAAAAGGGCGAGAAGGGGGGGTTATGCGGCACAGTCAGCGCTCCGGATGATAAGAGAGGCTTCAGACTCCCTACATGCCACACCCGCCGACGAGGAGACCTTTGGCTCGGTGGTTGTCACAAAAATGATGGGTATGGAGGTGAGGCAACGCAACATGTGTGAGGGGCTCAT
>CM053035.1:140064675-140103935 GCA_028564925.1 Lithobates sylvaticus | reverse complement strand
GCATTAATAACCGAGATGTAATGGCTTCTTGTATATGCCTTGAAGGCATCGAAAACTATCTCCGGAGAGGACAACCCCATATTTAAAACACAGTAGCTCCACAAAGCTAGTGGAGTCTGCTCAGCAATATCAGGTTGTGAGATCCATTGAGCACCAAGACGCCACATGGAGCCACTACATGAAGAGGTAACATAACGTAACTGCCAGGGGACTATGGTCCAACAGACCACTGGGTAAATAGGTGGCATCTAGAATGTCTGTCAGCATTGAGGGGTTTGCAAAAGCATAGTCAATCCTATAATAGATTTTGTAGGAGGTAGAGAAGCATGAAATGGTTTTAGTGGAAGGATATTTTCACCTCCAAACCTCTGGTACACCAGCTGACATCACCCAATTTAGCAAGGGGAGAGGATGGCATTAAAATCACCTAGCAATAAAGTTTTAGCAGGACAATAGAGGTGATCCTCTCCAATACAGAGTATAACATCTTAGATTTAAAGGGCGGAGGAACATATATGCCAGCGAAGACGTATTTCCCCTGCCATATTGTAAGTACCAATACCACAAATCTGCCTTGAAGATCGGTGTGTACCACCTGTACAATGCAGGGGAGGGATTTATGTACCAGTATGGAAACTCCTCTTGCATATATTGAATAAGAAGCATGAAAAGCTTTCTGTACCCAGGGAATTTTTCCAGACAATACTTTACTGCCCACCAGGTATGTCTCCTACAGAACCAAAATAGTTGGGTTATACATTTTGACATACTGAAAAAGTAGCGTCCTTTTAAACTTAGAATTAAGGAAAAAAGGAGAACGTAGGTCTTTGAGCAGGTATCACCCAGTGGGCAGTAGACATGTGCATTCGTTTTCGTTCGAATGCATTTTCGTCTGAATTTCGTGTATTTTCGTTATCGTTTTAACAAACGATAACGAACGTGCAGAATCTGAAAACCGAAAGATCCAACATAAACAAATGCTTTATTTTCGTTTTCGTTGCAACAGTTCGATATAGATAGGAGATTTGACATGTTGCTGACAATAGCGATCTGTGTCCATCGAACCTGTGGTCGAATGTGCCGACATAGAGAGAAAAAATTTGACATTATAGAGACAATAGCAAAAAAGGTTGAATGTGCCTAACCTAACTCTCTTAGTCCAAGATTATTTGACATAGAGAGAAAAGATTTGACATGAAGATTCGACGAAGCAGTTGCCGCGAGCGGACATTTATGGTCAAATGCTCTGCCCATAGGCTATAGAAGTATTCTAATGTTGGTTGACTAGTAATAATAATTAATAAATATAATTATTACTAGTGTCATACAACATTAGAATTCTACTATAGCTTGTAAGCGGAACATTCGACCGGAAATGTACGATTGCGGCGTCGTACAGTTAAGCTGCTCCGTTGAATCTTCTTAGAACATTCGACAGACACCAAAAGCCTTCAATGACAGATTCAACCTTAATTATTTCGGATTTTCGGACGAATGCATTTTTTAACGAAACAAAATAAATAAAAACGAATTTCGGGAGTAACTAAATACATTTATTTTTCGGACGAAAACGAAATTTCGAAACAAAATATTTCAGTGTGCGCATGTCTACTGGGCAGTAGTGGATCATGGACCAATGTACGTTAAACACAACCTAAGTATACATAAAAGCATAACAGTAAAACAAGAACTTCCCAGGCATGCTGTGCCTATCCTACCATTACCTGGTGCCCCCAAAAACTCACGGGGAGGGTCCAGAACTGTCTGTACCTGAAAACAAAACCTAGGGCTACGAAAACAGGGGAGCCCTGACCAGTGGGGTGCAGGGGTCAGAGGGGAACAGAGGGGTGCAGCCGACCCTTGTAGAGCAAAAATAATTTTTTTCAGATCCTCGGAGAGTTCTTTACCATAAGGTGCCATGTTGAACTTCCAGTGACCAGTATGAGAGAGTGAGAGCGATAACACCAAATTTAACACACCTGCTCCCATTCACACCTGAGATCTTGTAGCACTATTCAGTCACATGACACCGAGGAGCAAAAATGGCTAATTGGGCCCAATTTGGACATTTTCACTTAGGGGTGTACTCACTTTTGTTGCCAGCAGCTTAGAAATTAATGGCTGTGTTGAGTTATTATTTTTATTTTATTTTTATTTTTTTATTGAAGATGATTTGTATAAATACAGAACATAGCCTTTGGGCATTCCACGGCTAACAAATACAGATAACACAAACTGCTAAATAAGACAACTTATCAAATACAAAGAACAAAACATTTAATACACTGCACTCGACTATTCTAATAATTTATTTCAAGGATTAATGAATTACAAGGAGATTCCTGCTGCCTCTCAACCAACAGAGTCATACATCAGGAGAACATTTACTCATAGTTTGATTTATACCTGATCTAATGAAGTGTGAGTCACTGCAAAGATGTTAGTGCAAATAAAAAAAGTATCACGGACAGTACTCAATTTTCTCTGCAAAGGAGTAAAACTGTATATATCTTAGGCTAAACCATATCAGGGGTGAATAGATTCAGTCCATAGACTCCTGATCGTCAGCTGTATAGTCTGATTCTGTCCACAAGTGCTAGACCTTCTCAATTTTTTTAAGGCAACCCTGAGACTAAATTAGACGCTTCCAGAAGGACAAAGTAGGGGCCGTAGCTGATTTCCACTGATTTCCATCACTAGTGCCTTCCTGACATAAAATAATAAGAGACCCAATAAAGTACGCATAGACCTATTAACGGCCAAAGAGTCAACTAACTCCAGGAGACAAATTCCAACCTTTACAGGGACATGCATAGTAGTCAGAGTACATATAAACTGGGTCACATCCCGCCAATAGCTACTAATTTGAGGGAACTCCCAAAAGATATGGGCAAATCCTGCAGGGTCGCTAGAACACCTCCAACAGCAAGAAGAAGAACTAGGGTAGATACGATGTAGTCTTTGGGGTGTAAAATAAATTCTGTGCACAATTTAAATTAGATCAACCTGTCTTTAGTCAATATTAATGCTTGGAATGGGCTGTCCCAGAGATCCTCCCAGTCTTCATTATCCAATTTCTGCTCCTCCGAGCACCACTGAGTAAGCACAGCATCTAGACCCTCATGAACGGAGGGCAGTAGTGACTTGTAGATCACTGATAGTGTTTTTTTGAGAGTGTCATCCCGAAGGAGAACCTCCAAATCATCCTGCTCCAATCGATATAGAGAGGAATAAAATTGGGATGCATATGCGTGTCCGAGTTGCAGGAATCAGAAAAAGAACGCATTAGGCAGTGTAAATTTGCTCCTCAACCTGTCAAATGTAAATAGTGCACTCCCATCGCAGATGTCTGCAAGATATCCAACTCCTTTGGCAGCCCATAGACTGTGTTTAGTTATTTTGAAGGGGCAACAAATTAACACTGTTGTACAAGCTGTACATTCACTATTTTACATTGTAGCAAAGTGTAATTTCTTCAGTGTTGTCACATGAAAAGACATAATAAAATATTTACAAAAATGTGAGGGGTGTACTCACTTTTGTGAGATACTGTATTGTGGGTGACCACAGAGGCAAAGAAAAAGAGGAATTGAGGACGGGGGGCTGCAAGCCCCTGCATGCTAATCAAAAGCCAGGTAGAGATTCAAGCATGAACAGTCATACTTGCATGTGAAGCGATCATCCTAAGGAGTTCAGACAGTCATCAGCATCCAATGGGGTAAAAAATGTAACTGAGCCTTGATGCACAACTCGCAGCTTGCTTGGGTACAACATACTGTATGTTGTACAGTACACACACTCTCTAAAGCACTTACGGACATCCACAAAGGGGCGCCAACGACGTTGAATCTCTGGAGAGAAATCAGGAAACAGATGAATGGTGGTATTCTCATACTTGAGCTGGGGATTCTTCCTGGCAGCAGTGAGGATGAGATCCAGATCTTTGTAATTGATGAACTTAACCAAAAACGGTCGTGGAGGCGCTCCCGCCTTGCGGTTGACACCCTGTGCTCGCGTTCCATGATATACGCTGAGGAAACCTGGTTATAGTGCAGGATTTGTTTAAAGAAGTCCTCCGCAAAGGTGGCCGGATGGGCCCCTTCAGCCCCCTCAGGCAGGCCGACCACCGGGATGTTGTTCCGGCGGAGTTAGTTCTCGGCATCCTCTGAACGGTCTGCGAACACTTTCACAGTGCGTTGCAGGTCTGCAATGATGCGGGCAGAAGTGAATAAGTATCAGAAGCCATGAAATCAGACCGAGTACAGTTAAATCGCAGTTGTTTAATAATAAAAATAAATAGAACAAACGTAGTCAAAACATAGACAGAGTTCAGGAACTGGAATGGATAGTCAGACAAGCCAAATGGCAGAGAGCCAGAGATGAGCATAGTAAAACAGCAAGCATCAACTGGAGCAAGAAGGGATGTCAGCCAAGCTAGTCTTTTAACAGGAATGCAGGCGAGCGTCTCTGTGATGTTGACTAAGGCAAAGGCAGAGATCCTCTAGGCTGGATGGCTTAAGTAGGCAGGACTGACGAGCAGGATCATCAACAGCTGAGTACCTGTGGAGAGATATGAGCTGGCAATTAGCCGACAGCTGAGTGGCCAGCTCAGAGAAGGAAGGGCCGAGCCCAGCCCTGACAATGAGTTATCCTCCATCACAGAGATTCTGGATTCTGCCTCTGTTATCCATCCCCTGAATTTATCCATGTGTTTGCTGATCAGTCCACACTCAAGGGCCTCAATGGCTGCCAGAATTGTGGCAATAGATGTCTCCTCCAGAGAAATGGGCTGACCCATCCCAGGGCCCTGGTCTGGTGTGCCTAGGTTGTAATCCATCGCATGGGTCTGGGGCAGCTCTGTGAGAACGATGTAGAATACAGCCAACTGCGTGGACGAAGGCAAGATGGTCGCCATGCGAGGTTTGGCCGGTGAGATGTGGCGCTTTGGAGGAGGCTGTTTCCTGCTCAATCTCCGCTTTGATGGCATGGATGTGTCGAGGAAAGGTCCCTGAAGCAGTGGTAGTCACTGGCTGAGCAGGATTGCTAGGATATCCACAGGATTGAGCGGGATAGACAGCCTAGGAAGCCAGAGCTCTCAGCCAAAGCATCTTTTCACCTGGACATACGGTCACGCCCCCCCGGCTAAATAATGTTTAGTGTGCACAGTGTAGAAAGAAACCTGCCTCAAATCAGGCCTGAGAAGATTGGAGGCATCAGTGATCTCTTTAGATGTGCATTATGCGTCCTACAGTTGTCTGGCTGAAGTCATATCAGATGGAGAGGATGGAAGGCTGTAGCATTACTTATACAGTGGCTGCCTGCTTGTGATCTGTCTCTCCAGTGATTACAAGAGTGCAGTGGAATATAGGAATAATTTCCTTGGCATTAAAGATATTGAATCAAACATTGAGCTTCTTTGTAGAGTGTACTGCAGATTACTGAACTTGTAACAACAGCTCTAAAGCAAAAAAAAAAAAAGGAGAGTCAAAGCTAAGAGGTTATATTTGCTAATTGCTCAGTATCCCTGGATGCATTTGAAGAGCTAATGCATTTTTAAAGTGCAGCTAGCCTTTAAAGAATAAACGCACTTGTAAAACCCAATTGTGATTTTCATTTATTCAGCCAAATACAGCAGCTTTGCAAATACAAAAGTTTAGAACCATATCTCTCTGTTCTTATGTTTTTCCACCATCAAATTCAATTTATATGAGACTTTTAGGTTATATAATAATAATAATAATCCGAAGAAAAAGAAGAAGAAGAAAAAAATGTATTATATGCCCAATCACTCGAAAAATATTTTTTTCTAAATCAATTTCCCAAGCAATAATTACTGTATTAAGGACCAGCTGCAGTCCTCTATTACAAAGCAAAAAGTAGATTGAACATTATAAATTTTAGAAGTCTGCAGAACTTATTTGTATTAAAGGGAAAGTATAAGGCATTGCTAGCAAGTGCATACTATATTTTGAGTTATTGTTGTGGTTACGATAAAATATTTTTTATTTAACTTGCATACTTTTAAAGCCCAACTCAGGCCAGATTAAAACAAGTCAAAATTACCGCCCTCACTCTGCTCATAAAGAATCAATTGGTTGTTTTTTTTTATAATAGGATAGACTAGTACTCAATAATACTCACCTTGCTCCACAGTCTTGTAATCTTCCTCTCTTCAGGTTGACATGATCATTTCACCAAAGCCATACTTTATGCTGATTTCTAGCTGTTGCAGCACCTTACACCAATGTCATCACACCTGCACTGTAGTCAGTGCAGGACTAACAGCCACATTATCAGGAATGAATGTAGTCCTGTGTAATGCCCTGTACACACGGTCGGATTGTCCGACGGAAAATGTCCTATCGGACAATGATGTCGGAAATTCCAACCGTGTGTAGGCTCCATCGGACTTTTTCCGTCGGATTTTCCGACGGACAAAGTTTTATCTCCTGCTCTCAAATTTTCCGACAACAAAGTCCTATCGGACTTTTTCCGATCGTGTGTAGCGAATTCCGACGGACAAAGTGCCACGCATGCTCAGATCACATTACAAGACCAAAGCTATTGGCTACTAGCCTCTATGTAGTCCCGTCGTAGGCAACAAACATCACCATGTTCAGAATGATCGGATTTTCCGACAACTTTGTCCGACCGTGTGTATGCAACACCAGTGTCGGACAAAATCCGTTGGAAAAAATCCGATGGATTTTGTGGTCGGATTTTCTGACCGTGTGTACGGGGCATAAGAGTGTCTGCCCGAATTCCAGTGGTGGAGAGTAGAGGACTGGACCACTAGCTGTAAAGAAAAAAAAATTAAGAAAAAATCCATCTTTAAACTTCCAATTTTGAGAATGAATATTAAAGCCCAGCTCCAGGAATTAGAAAAAAAAGCTACCCTGGATCATTTTTCATTACTGTCTAGGGGTTCCAGGATAAGGAGAAATAATCGTCTTACTCCATGTTTCAGCATTGCTAAAAATATCTGTAAACATCATCCTATAGCCCTAACATTAGGGCTTATCTGACTTCATTTTTTTAGGAACAGTGCAAAGGCCAACCGAGGATTGTAACCCAAAGCAACCATCTAGACTTCACCAGTTAAGAATATCCAGATCAAAGCTAATCTAATTCTGACTGCTAAAGCTAATGTGTGTTTTTCTCATCTCTCTTTGGCCTGTTAATTAAGATTAGAGCATTTTTATTCACAGTATCCTATGTGCACACTGCTTCATTTTTCATGGACAGACCATGGGAGAAAAGGAGTTAATGCACACAAGACATGAAGATCATTGTCGTGTCTTATGTGATAGCAGTGTGGATGTATAGAATCAGCTTCCATCAGTAACTGGAGATATCTGCTCAGACACCAAGCTGGCAGTGATGAATGCTTCTAGACCTGGAATGGGAAGCAATAGGGCACATGGCATGCTGGATGGTGTGTTGGATGTTTGATTATACTTTTTGGAAGGTTGGTAAAAGGCTACTGGTCTAGGCAAGCCAGCCTTTTAGTGTTTAATTGCTCTTCACTACCAAACCATCTTTCTCTCCTTTGTGTTCCTCTCCCAATCTTTCTTGTTAAAATGATTTTGTTCTTTCTAGAGCTCTTTCTTTTATCCAAAATCATTTCAGAACCATGGATAGCAAGATCACTAAATTGTGTATGACTATACTTTTTCTGCAAAGCAAGCTTCAATAAAAGTGAATAAAATAGTAGATAGATCGATATATAGATAGATAGATGGATCGATAAGAGGCAGATAGGGAGCACACAAGCTCTGAGACCTGTAGTCCTTGAAATGACCATGTGTTTATGTGTTTTGAGCCTCCAGGTGCTGTTATCAGGCAGCCCATTCAGGTCTATGGGGATGCAGCTGCTTCAAGGACACTTGACCCAATTTGACAGATGTGCAGATGCAGATGTGCAGCCCAGAACATCCACGGTCTGCATTGGGGGAGCGCTCACCAGCTTTTGCATGCCTGTCAAGTAGGGACAGGTGGCTGTGTCCATACAGCTGCTGCATCCCCATAGACTTGAATGGGCTGCCTGTGCATAACACCTGACGGTTCAAGTAAAATAAGCACATGGCCCATTCACAGACTGTGGGCCTCAGCACCTGTGTGAAACAGCTTTTGCTGCAATATTCTGCTTTAATCCAAAGATTTCCACCCAGTACTTTGTTACTGACGTTAGATGTCTTCAGTCTGATGGCCAGCACGCTTTAGCCCACTTTTTCTGAGCTCAGGTCATCTTGGAACCGTCCAAGCCTGTGAATGGGCAGTGAAAGGGGAAGCAGCACAGTAATGAGCTAATCTCTCTGTCAATCTCCTTTCTTCTCCTATCAGTATGCTTCTTGTTAGCTCATTAACTGATTGGCTTTTTGTGCTGCTTCTTCTTTTCAAACTCCTGCCCTGTTGTACAGAGCATTGCAAGAAGTTTTGCAAACAAAAGACTGCTACAGCGCGGTCGTCCAGTTCTGGAAGGGCATTCATGGATGCCCTCCCAGAACTACGCCCCTGCGCAGCTGATCACAGATCGGGGTAAAGAACCAATCACAGTGGCCCTTTACCATGTGATCAGCTGTGTCCATGCTGATCACATGTAAACAAACTTGCCGGTTGTCGCCATTCCTTTCCTCACGTGCTGTCACAAAGTGAGAAAAGGACAGCCATCAGGGTACATTTACACTGATAATCAGTCTATTATATTTTTATTTACTCTTAAAAACATTTTCCTATGATAAATGATTTAAATCTAGTCAAGCCTAGTCCTATGTTAGAATCCTTTTGTTGCCTTGTCTTCTGCCATAAACAATGGATCTCCTGGATTTTTTGAATAACCTTTCCCTATATAGAGACACCGCATATGGGACTAGAGCAATTTCTCATGTTTATTTATTTTTTGACCTATCATGTAGTGTAACCTCCAAATATTGTTCTTTATCTGTTGGATTGCATACTAATAAAACCTTTTGAAAAAGAAGTGTAGGAGAAACTGTACACACTGTATTAGATACTGTGTACACCGCCAGAAAAGTAGGAGAAACTGTACACACTGTATTAGATACTGTGTACACCGCCTGCACTGTATTAGAAACTGTACAATGGCTGCACTTTATAGTATACTGTGTACACCACCAGAAAAGTAGTAGAAACTGTACACCAGGGGTGCCCAACCAGTGGCCCGGGGGCCACATGTGGCCCGCTGAGACCTCTGATGTTGCCCGCGGAGCCCTCTGATGTTGCCCGCGACCTCCTGCTCTGGGATAGAATAGAAAGAATACTGTTATTAAAGGTCAGTTTATTACTAAAATCACAGTGTATATATGGGCATATCTTTTCTGCAGTGGTTACTGGGCTGCTTTCAAACTGATCCGCAGGTGCAGTGCAATTTACCTGCGGGCTACCTGCACTGAGCCACATACTTCTATTATTACCTGCGAGTTTGGTGAGCTTTCTGAAAGTGCACCAAACCTACAGAATATAATAGAAGTCTATTGCAAACTGCAGGAAAGCCAAAGGTACACTGCGTTGCACACGTGGTGCGGGTAAACCGCAGCGCATCAGTGTAAAAGCAGCCTTGAGCCCCATACACACGGTCGGATTTTTTCATGGATTCTGTCCGATCGGACAATGTTGTTGAAAAATCAGACCGTGTGTATGCACCATCGGACAGTGTACGTCGGATTGTCCGACGGACAAAGTCTTATCTCCTGCTGGATAGATTTGCCGACAACACGGTCCGATCACACCAAATCCGATCGTGTGTACGGTTGTCCGACCGGACAAAGTGCTACGCATGCTCATATCACATTACAAGACCAAAGCTATTGGCTACTAGCCTCTACGTAGTCCCGTCGTAGGCAACAAACGTCACCACGTTCAGAATGATCGGATTTTCCGACAACTTTGTCCGACCGTGTGTACGCAAAACCAACATCAGACAAAGTATGACGGACATGGTCCGACGGACCTGGTCCTCGGATAATCCGCGCGTGTGTATGGGGCTTTGGACCGCTTTCACACGGTCAGTCCGACATTCCGAACGATTGGACCCTCCATTTACCTCTAAGTAGTGGCAGACATAAACCGACTTGTGTTCTACCTCCAATACGATCCACTAAAAAGTATGGTGGGCTGCATCCGTGTCCGCTCTCGAAATGCAGAGTGGACACGGACATGCCATCCACCCGCTCCGCGCATTGTGGCCCGCGACCGGTTACCAAGTCGCTTAAGTGGCCCTCGCTCTTCAAAAGGTTGGGCACCCCTGCTGTACACACTGTATTAGATACTGTGTACACCACCTGCACTGTATTAGAAACTGTACAACGGCTGCACTGTAATGTATACTGTGCACACCACCAGAAAAGTAGTAGAAACTGTACACACTTTATTAGGAACTGTGTACACAGCCTGAAGTGTATATATGGGCTACACTGAATGCAGAGTATATATACATGGACAGGGCTTTTTTTCTCCGAAAATAGGTGCAGGAACTCACCCTCCCCACCCAAACCCCAACCCCACCCAAAGACATACCTTCCTTAGAGGAGAGATGTACAGCGGCGCCAAATAATTTTAATAAGTAAAGGCTTAGAACTGTGTATCACAAAAGGCGCATGGTTCAGGAATGTGTAACACACAAAGTACAGGACTCAGGACTTCATAACAGGACTCAGGAGTGTGTATTGTGCAGTTGTGAGCAGTGCATATCATACAAGGCGCAGAAAAAAAAAACAGCCAACAGGATAGTACTTGCATTCAATGCGAAGTGTCCCTTGTTTTCAGAAATATGGAGCATATAGACCTGTGTACAGAGGGCAGGGGTCAGCAATATGTAACATAGAGCCCAGCACAAAGAGAGCAGTGGTAAAGCTTATATTATATGCAGTCCAGCATACAAAGTGCAGGAGTATGTGACGCAAAACCCTGCCTTTGGCCAATTATGGCTCTCTCAGCAGAGCTCGCTGTGATTGGCCAAAGCATGCAGGTCATTTGCATGCTTTGGCCAATCATCATACAGCAATGCACTGCGATCTAACAGTGCATTATAGGGCTTTCCGCGGCTCTTAAATTTCCCGCGAACGCCCCATAATGTTCGCGGTTCTGCAAACAGGCGAACACCTGATGTTTGAGTCGAACTTATGTTCGACCCGAACATTGAGCTCATCCCTAGTGGTTTGTAGGTGGGGAGGTGACACAGGAACTTGCAGAACTGAAAGTTCTGGTTAGTGGTGTTACCCTTTAGCAATATGGTGTGGCATGGGTGTGGGAATCAGAGTTACAAATTCTTGAATAAAATTATAGATTTTTATATATATTTTTATCAGGTAGGGCAGTTGATACAATCTCTTTGTCCCTGCCTTTCTCTCTCTCTCTCTCTATATATATATATATATATATATATATACACACACTATATTGTCAAACGTATTGGTACATCTGCCTTGACACGCACATGACCTTTAATGGCATCCCAGTCTTAGTCCGTAGGGTTCAATATTGAGTTGGCCCACCCTTCACAGCTATAACAGCTCTAACTCTTCTGGGAAGGTTGCCCACAAGGTTTAGTAGTGTGTCTATGGGAATGTTTGACCATTTTTCCAGAAGAACATTTGTGAGGTCAGGCACTGATGTTGGACAAGAAAGCTGAGCTTGCAGTCTCTGCTCTAATTTATCCCAAAGGTGTTCCATCAGGTTGAGGTCAGGACTCCACCCCAAACTCGCTCATCCGTGTCTTTATGGACCTTGCTTTGTGCACTGGTGCGCAGTAATGTTGGAACAGGAAGGGGCCATTCCCAAACTGTTCCCACAAATTTGGGAGCATGAAATTGTCCAAAATGTCTTTGTATGCTAACGCCTTAAGAGTTTCCTTCACCGGAACTAAGGGGTCAAGCCCGAACTCTGAAAATCAACCCCGCACCATAATTTCCCTGCCACCAAATGATTTGGACCAGTGCACAAAGCAAGGTCCATAAAGACATGGATGAGCGAGTTTGGGGTGGAGGAAATTGACTAGCCTGTTATAGCTGCAAGGGGTGAGTCAACTCAATATTGAACCCTACAGACTAAGACTGGGATGCCATTAAAGTTTATGTGCGTGTAACAGAAGGTGTCTCAATACTTTTGACAATATAGTGTATATACTTATGCACCGATCAGCCCTAACATTATGACTGACAGGTTGGTTCCAATAGAAAGGTGTGGTTGAGCGGTTTGCTGATGTCAACGTTGTGGTGGCGGTGAGGTTATGGTATGGGCAGGCGTATGCTATGGACAACAAACACAGGTGCATTTTATTGATAGCATTTTGAATGCACAGAGATACTGTGACGAGATCCTGAGGCCCATTGTTGTGCCATTCATCCACGACCATCACCTCATTTTGCAGCAAGATAATGCACGACCCCATGTTGCAAGGATCTGTACACAATTCCTGGAAGCTGAAAACATCCCAGTTCTTGCATGGCCAGCATACTCACCGGACATGTCAACCATTGAGCATGTTTGGGATGCTCTGGGTCGGCGTATACGACGTGTTCCAGTTCCTGCCAATATTAGAAATATACATAGAATAGACCAACATTCCACAGGCCACAATCAACAACCTGATCAACTCTATGCGAAGGAGATGTGCTGCACTGCGTGAGGCAAATGGTGGTCACACCAGATACTTACTGGTTTTGGACTCCCCCGACACCACCAATACAGTAAAACCGTACATTTTAGAGAAGCCTATTATTGTGCAATAATCTTGCGGTCTAATCAGCATCTTAATATGTCACACCTGTGAGGTGGATGGATTATCTCAGCAAAGGAGAAGTGCTCACTTAGGCCCCTTTCACACTGGGGCGGTTCGGGCGTCGGCGATAAAGCGGCGCTATTTTTAGCGCCTCTTTATTGTAGTTTTAGCGGCGCTATTTGGCCGCTAGAGGGGCGGTTTTAACCAGTTTTAGCTGAAAAAGGGTTAAAACCGCCCGCAAAGTGCCGCTTTGCCGGCGGTATAGCCACGCTGCCCCATTGATTTCAATGGGTAGGAGTGGTTTAGGAGCGGTGAATACACCGCTCCAAAGATGCTGCTAGCAGGACTTTTTTTAACGTCCTGCTGGCGCACCGCTCCAGTGTGAAAGCCCTCCACTTTCACACTGGAGTGAAAGGAGACGCTTTTTTCAGGCGCTATACAGATGCTATTTTTAGCGCTGTAGCGCCTGAAAAACGCCTCAGTGTGGCCTAACACAGATTTAGACAGATTTGTGAACAATTTTTGAGAGAAATAGGCCTTTTGTGTACATAGAAAAAGTCGTAGATCTTTGAGTTCAGCTCATGATAAATAGGGGCAAACACAAAATAGTTGTGTTTATAATTTTTCTCAGTGTATATATATTAGAAGGCCATTATGGTGGCCTGAAATTATGGGAGGGGCCCGGAGGGTATTTAACCACTTCAACACCGCCCGCTGTCATATGACGCCCACAAGGTGGATCTACCATCCTGGGTGGGCGTCATATGACGTCCTCGGATTCCCCATCGCTCGGGACCCGGTGCGAGTGCCCGGCGGCCGCGATGTCCGCCGGGCACCCGCGATTGCCCGTTAAAACAACGGGACCGGGCGGGACCGTGGAGCTGTGTGTGTAAACACACAGCTCCACGGTCCTGTCAGCGGAGAGGAGACCGATCATGTGATCCCAGTACAGAGGAACACATGATCGGTCTTCTCCCCTTGAGTCCCCTCCCCCCACAGTTAGAATCACTTCTATTAGGGAACACATTAACCCCTACAGCGCCCTCTAGTGTTAACCCCTTCCCCGCCAGTCACATTTACACAGTAATCAATGCAATTTTATAGCAACGATCGCTGTGTAAATGTGAATGGTTCCAAAAATGTGTCAAAAGTGTCCGATATGTCCGCCGCAATGTCGCAGTCACGAAAAAAAAATAGCAGATCGCCGCCATTACTAGTAAAAAAAATAAATAAAAAAATTCAATAAATCTATCCCCTATTTTGTAGACGCTATAACTTTTGCGCAAACTGATCAATATACGCTTATTGCGATTTTTTTACCAAAAATATGTAGAAGAATACGTATCGGCCTAAACTGAGGAAAAAAATCGTTTTTTTTTTTAAAAATGGGATATTTATTATAGCAAAAAGTAAAAAATATTGTGTTTTTTCCCCAAATTGTGGCTCTTCTTTTGTTTATAGCGCAAAAAATAAAAACCGCAGAGGTGATCAAATACCACCAAAAGAAAGCTCTATTTGTGGGAAAAAAAGGACGTCAATTTTGTTTGGGTGTAACGTCGCACGACCGCGCAATTGTTAGTTAAAGCGACGCAGTGCCGAATCGCAAAAAGTGCTCTGGTAAGGAAGGGTAAAAAATGGCCCGGTGATTGTAAGGGTTTTTTTTTGTTTTTGTTTTTTAAAACAAACATATCATACTTACCTCCACTGTGCAGCTCATTTTGCAAAGAGTGGTCCTGAACCTGCTCTTCTGGGGTCCCCCAGCGGCTCTCGTGGCTACTCCCCACATCAGATAACCCCCTAGGAGAAGTGCTCTCCCCGGGGATTACCTTGCGGGTGCGTTCATCGAACTTGATTGATAGAAGTGGGAGCCAATGGATGCGCTGCTATCAATCTATCCAATCAAGAGCCGAGAACCCCAGGCAGAGAAAGAGAGCGCCTCCCCATCGGGTCAAGTTCTAGGGCTCAGGTAAGTAAAATGGGGGGCTGGGGGCCCATTCACTGCCAGGTGTTTTTTCCCCTTAATGCATAGGATGCATTATGCCACAAACATACATTTCATTCGTAGATCCAAACCTCTGAGCCACTGTCGGTCGTTGTCCGATTTCACTGAATACAGGCTTTGTTGCTCATAGGATTCACAGTCTATGGGGTTGCCGTCTCATCCATTTGGAGATGAACATGTATTGTTTGCACAGGTTCTGTGGCTGATTGAGGTGGTAATTAGACCCACCTGGTGCCTTGTCTGCACTTAATTAGCCTGGGGGGATTGGGTGGTTGGTATGGGTTCGGTTTAGAGTAAAGGGGTGGCATACACTCTGCAACCAATTCGTATCGTTTTCACTTCATACTTTTTAACCAATTTCATTTACCCTACTACCGATTTGTAACAGATACGTTGCATACAGTAGTGGTTCGCATCAGACACGTCCTGCACCGATTCATACCGCTCACCCTCATACCCTACAAAAGATTTGTTGTTATGTCATCTTACTCACCGAATCATATCACTTTCATGCCATAGGCATCACTCCAATTCGAGCTTAGTCACCTTGGCGACCCAACGCTTCGCATCAGCCGCATCCCACACACAGATTCGTAGTGGTTCGTACCATACCCTACGATGCGTTATTTATATAATTTTTCTGACCGATTCGGATCGCGTCAGCAGCTACGTGCATTACACTCGGCGCATCAGCAGCACAGGGGCTCGCATCGGATACATCCCGCATTGAGTCATACCGCTCACCCTCATACCCTACAAAAAATTCGTTGTTATGCCATCTATCACTTTCGTGCCACACGCATCACTTCGATTTGAGCCTAGTCGCATTGGTGGCACAACGCTGCGCATTAGTCGCATCCCACACACCGATTCGTAGCGGTTCGTACCATACCCTACCCTATCTCGTCGGCAGCTACATGCATCACAATCCAAACTGAACCTAGTCGCATCACGAACCATAGGCACAAAGGTCCGCATCACGAGTATCCTTCACACCAATTCGCAACAGTCCCTATCATAAAATCTACGATTCGTTACGTATGCCATTTCACAGTTCGTTCCTACACATACAATTTCTGCTATCCTTTTCTTTTCAACTATCAGTAGGTTACCTTTCTTGCAAACTCTGCAAAAATACGCATCTTGCAATTGCTGCCAAAACACGTATCTCAGCATATACCCATTGCATTCGCTAAAAACTTGCATCTCAGCATAAACTTCTTGCGATCGCTGCAAATCAGGCCCGGACTGGGACAAAAAATAGGCCCGGGCATTTTGCATTGAGCAGCCCATGACATGTTAACCGGCCCCTTCCCCACTCTCCTCCCTGACAGATCCCCTGAGAGAGAGGAGGGGGAACCCACCAGAGGTGTGGGGGGGGGGGTGAGGTGGGACCAGGAAAGAGCATGGGGGGTTGGGGAGCACAGGGAAGAACATTGAGAACATGGGGTGGGGCGAGAGCACAGGGGAGAGGCAGAGAACACAGGGAGGAAGAGGAGAGCACAGGGGGGCAGCATAGAGCATGGGGGGAGGTGGAAAGCACAGGGAGGGCGACGGAGAGCACAGGGAGGGCGGCGGAGAGCACAGGGAGGGCAGCGGAGAGCACAAGGAGGGCGGCGGAGAGCACAGGGGGGAAGCGGAGAGCACAGGGGGGAAGTGGAGAGCACAGGGGGGAAACGGAAAGCGTGGGCGTGATGTGGAGCACACAGGGGGGGCAGCGGAGAGCATGGGGGTGGGGGGGGGGTGGCAGAGAGCATCGGGGGAGGTGGCTGAGAGCATGGGGGCGGGAGGTGGCTGAGAGCATGGGGGGGAGGTGGCTGAGAGCATGGGGGGAGGTGGCTGAGAGCATGGGGGGGAGGTGGCTGAGAGCAGGGGGGGAGGTGGAGAGCATGGGGGGAGGTGGCTGAGAGCATGGGGGCAACGGAGAGCATGGGGGATGGGGAGAGCACAGGGGGTGGCGGAGAGCATGGGGGCAACGGAGAGCATGGGGGATGGGGAGAGCACAGGGGGGTGGCGAAGAGCATGGGGGGAGGTGGAGAGCACAGGGGGGAAGCGGAGAGCACAGGGGGGAAGCGGAGAGCGTGGGGGTGATGTGGAGCACACAGGGGGGCAGCGGAGAGCATGGGGGTGGCAGAGAGCATGGGGGTGGCAGAGAGCATGGGGGGAGGTGGCTGAGAGCATGGGGGGAGGTGGCTGAGAGCATGGGGGGTGGCTGAGAGCATGGGGGGTGGCTGAGAGCATTGGGGGAGGTGGAGAGCATGGGGGGAGGTGAAGAGCACAGGGAGGGCGGCGGAGAGCATGGGGGAAGGTGGAGAGCATGGGTGGCAACAGAGAGCATGGGGGATGTGGAGAGCACAGGGGGAAGCGGAGAGTGTGGGGGTGATGTGGAGCACACAGGGGGGCAGCGGAGAGCATGGGGTGGCAGAGAGCATGGGGGGAGGTGGAGGATATGGGGGGAGGTGGAGAGCATGGGGGTGGCGGAGAGCACGGGGTGGCAGCGTAGAGCATGGGGGGAGGTGGAGAGCACAGTGGGGCAGTGGAGAGCATGGGGGGAGGTGGAGAGTATAGGGGGGGAAAGCACGGGGGTGGCAGAGAGTATGAGTGCGGTGGAGAGCCCAGGGGGGAGCAGCAGAGAGAAGCAGGATAGGAGTGAGCAGTGGGGGCGGCTGCATGTAGAAGAATAATTCTCTCCATCCTCCTCCTGCAGTCTCTGAATGCCTGCTTCTCCTCTACCTCTCACAGGCATTCCGCTGCTGCAGGAGGAAGATGGAGAGAATTATTTTTCTATATGCAGCCGCCCCCACCCCTCCTCCTATGCAGTTCACAGGGGGGGCTGAACTCACGTTTTCTGTTCTGGCACTTCTCGACAGAAGACCGGTTCCAAGGTGTCTGCTCTGGCTCCTCCTCCCGGCACCGACGGCCAGTGGCGTACCCTGGGTTGTCAGCGCACGGGGCAAGGCAAGTAATTTGCGCCCCCTAACCTGCGGACTTTTCGCACTCCCTGAGTCGAGTCCCTTCCCTTCCTACAATAGTACTGACCTACCTGACCACTAATCTACCTGATTCCTATACTAACCACTAAACTATACTACTACACAATACACTGACCTATCTCATTCCTATACTGACCCTTACACCAACCTACCTGATTCCTACATCGACCACTACACTACACACTGACCTACCTGATTCCTATACTGACCACTACACTACACACCACACCAACCTACCTGATTCCTACATCGACCACTACACTATACAATCCACTACACAATCCACTATACACTGACCACTACACTACACACCACACTAACCTACCTGATGCCTATACTGACCACTACACTATACTACTACACTACACAATACACTATCCACTGACCACTACACACCACACTAACCTACCTGATTCCTACATTGGCCACTACACTACACACTGACCTACTCGATTCTTATACTGACCACTACACTACAAATCACACCACACCACACTAACCACTACACATCACACCAAACTAACCTACCTGATTCCTATACTGACCACTACACACCACTGACCACTACACTACACACTGACCACTACACACCGACCACACTACACTACACACCACACTGACCACTACACTACACACCACTGACCACTACACACCACTGACCACACTACACTACACACTGACTACACTACACACAGAACACACTACACTGACTACACTACACACTGACCACACTACACACCACACTGAGCACTACACATCACACTAACCTACCTGATTGCTATACTGACCACTACACTACATACTGACCGCTACACAATACTCACAGACCAATACACTATACATTACACTGACTATACACTAACCTTCTAGCTGCTCCCTTTCCCCAGACCATATCTACTCCCCCCGGGCCCAGTGAGTCTCTTACCTTTTTTTGTTCCATCTGCTCTGCCTCTGTGCCACCGCCTGTCACACTGCCAGACTGCCTGTCCCAACCGGGACATGATCGGTGACCCGGCCGGAGGGGAGGAGGAGAAGACGGCGGCCACAGACTGCCTGCCGCGACGGGGACATGATTGGTGACCCGGGCCGAAGAGGAGGAGCAAGAGAAGACGGCGGCCACAGCGAAGGCCAGCCCCGCTTCCCCCGCGATTGAGGACAATCCAGCCCCACCTGCCGCACAGGACCCCTTTCGCCCAATCACTGGGCACCAGGGGCCAGCCGGAGCGCGGGGTCACAGAGAATAGAATTGAAATGTTTGGAGCAAAAGTGACACATACTGGCGCAGAATTGGGACCCCCCTTGCACCCCCCACGCTACGCCACTGCCGACGGATGACCTATACGGGCGGCTGTGCAGCCACGCAGAGGCTGAAGGCATATCATTAGCTCCTCCCCCCGGCGCCGATAGCTGAACTTAACTGGCAGCCGGGCGGCCGAGGAGAGGCTGGATGAGCGGCCACCAGGCAAGTGCCCGGTTTGCCCTATGGCAAATCCGGGCCTGCTGCAAATACACACATCTCAGCAGTTGCCCATTTGCAATCGCTGCAAACATGCATCTCAGCATAAACTCCTTGCTATCGCTGCAAGCACACTCAGTGGCACTCACACAGCCACACTTAATTTTAGTGGCACTTAATCGGCCGCTCGTCTTCAGTGGCATTCATACGAGCCACTCATTATTTTCTGTCTGTCTTTTTCCCTCAGGTCAGTCGAGTTCAGGTTCCATCCAGTACCAGGTTGGATGTATTTCCCAAAAAAACTAACAAAAACTAAAATTCGCAATGATTGCATCTTCACCAGGGCCAGCCGCATACAAGGGGGACAAACAAATCAGAAAAAAAAAAGAAAAGAAAGGAGTAAGGAGTCTTATTGTACTTATGTCACCTCTACTGCAGGTGTTCCCGGTTGACCGAGTTCGATCCTAACTAGGATCCCACTACTAGAGCGTCAGTCAGGTGCATCGTTCACGGGTTTCTCTATCACATCATTCTGCAGCACCCTTTCACTATACTGTTACTTCACATACATCATTGGACGTGCTCTCCAGGCGTTCGTTTCTGTCACATATGTCTATACATGACACTCTGTCTTCGAAGTGTGACCCTTCATCTCGCAGACAAGGTCGCTTAACAGTAGGCTTGCTGGCAGTGCAAGTGTTAGCAGGCTGAGCATATGTCACCCACCACAGACCGCAACATTCCTACGTAGGCCGAACCAGACTTCAGTTTCACGCTCCAGTACGCACTAGGGTTCTGGTCTTCAGGTTTGTGCTCGTCACAAACAGGCACCCAAGCTATTGGTTATCTGGCCAGTCACCTCCTGACTAACCTCGGTCGCCTCACAATCTTCAGATTTTTCTAAATTCTCACTCTACATAGTTCTGCTACAACAGAACACTGGAAATACGGCAATATTATAAAAAATAGTCCTTTTGAACCAAGTCTCTATACTATTGCAGCGGCGCTTATGTCCTTATTAGCACCAAGGACAATACAGTGAATAAATCACAAAACAGAATAATTGAGTCACTATGATCTGATAAAGACGTCCCCACGTAGTAGTCCCTTATTTGAAATAGTGACAGCTTCCACCGAACATTTCCACCAGATCTTTCACCACGTGTGGAATGAACTCCCCTTTGGGGATGCACTCACCAGACCAAAGATAAATCAAAGCCTTTGAATAAATCAACCATGCATCGGCGTTCCTCCACAATCTATCTCCTTTGCAGCAGCATAGCAGGATCACATACCAATTTCCCTCATAGAAAACAAAGGGGTTGCAATAGTGTAATACTGTTTTAAACAATTGACTTTATTTAGGTATTCAGGTAAAAACTTCCCCCCCTTAGTACAAACTGCGTACCATCAAAAAATATACATCTAGCATTGAGTGTTTAACTGTGCCTGATTTTGTGCAGTCTCCGCCGGAACCAGTGTATCCTTGCTGTATAGAACGGCGCTCGATATCCTGTTTGTCCCCCTTGGAGCGCACGCTGAGGCGCATAAACATCGCTTCCGGTCTGTAGGTCACGGCCCTAACGTTTCGTCACTTCCGGACTTCCTCTGAGGGCACCACCAGAAGTGGTGTATTATATTTATATATTTTTTATATATTTATTGATTGTATTTTTATTAGACATGTGCGATTCGTTTCGTACGAATTCGTAATTCGTACGAATTTTTCGAAATTCGTACGAATTTACGAATCTGTAGTACGAATTTTTTTTTTTACGAATTCCGTACGGAATACGAAATTTTTTTTACGAATCGTTAGTAAAGTTACGAATCGTTACGAATCGTTACGAATCGTTAACGCGGCTAATGAATTGTTGGTTCTCATAACACAGAGAACAATTCGAATCCAACTACAAATATCGAATTTCAATTTCAAGTTACGAATCGTTACGAATCGTTATGAATAGTTACGAATCGTTACGAATCGTTATGAATAGTTACGAATCGTTAGTAAATCCAACTACCAATATCGAATTTCAACTAATTTGAACGAAATTATTATAGCAGATATAACGAATGAATTCGAATGACAAAGTGTCATTTTTGCAGAAAAAAAAAAAAGCGTAGGGGTCCCCCCAAATTCAATAACCAGGCCCTTCAGGTCTGGTATGGATATTAAGGGGGACCCCAGCCAAAAAAAAATAAAAAAAAATGGCGTGGGGTCCCCCCCAAATATCCATACCAGACCCTTCAGGTCTGGGATGGATTTTAAGGGGAACCCCGGCCAAAAAAAAAAAAAAAAAAAAATAATGGCGTGGGGTCCCCCTCAAAATCCATACCAGACCCTTTATCCGAGCACGCAACCTGGCAGGCCGCAGGAAAGGAGGGGGGGACGAGAGCGGCCCCCCCTCCCGCCTGAACCGTACCAGGCCACATGCCCTCAACATTGGGAGGGTGCTTTGGGGTCCCCCCCAAAGCACCTTGTCCCCATGTTGATGAGGACAAGGGCCTCATCCCCACAACCCTGGCCGGTGGTTGTGGGGGTCTGCGGGCGGGGGGCTTATCGGAATCTGGAAGCCCCCTTTAACAAGGGGACCCCCAGATCCCGGCCCCCCCCCTGTGTGAAATGGTAAGGGGGTACAAAAGTACCCCTACCATTTCACCAAAAAAGTGGCAAAAATGGTAAAAATGACAGGAGACGGTCTTTGACAATTCCTTTATTAAAATCTTCTTTCTTCTTTCTTCTGGTCTTCCTTTCTTCATCTTCTCCTTCCGTCATCTTCTTCCATCTTCTTCTTCCTTCGATTCGCTTCTTCTTCCTCCGGTCTTCTCGTCCTTCTCGTCCGGCGTCGTCCTTCTCGTCCGGCATCGTCGTCTCTTCTCGCAGGCCGCTCCTCGCAATGGGAGGCTCCCGCTCTGTGAGGCTCCGCTCCGGGTGACAGGTCTTTTATAACGAAGGCACCTGGTGACCCCGCCCCCTCTGACGCACGGGGACGTCATGTGGAATTCCCTATGGCTTTCCCCATGACGTCAGAGGGGGGGCGGGGTCACCGGGTGCCTTCGTTATACAAGACCTGTCACCCGGAGCGGAGCCTCACAGAGCGGGAGCCTCCCATTGCGAGGAGCGGCCTGCGAGAAGAGACGACGATGCCGGACGAGAAGGACGACGCCGGACGAGAAGGACGAGAAGACCGGAGGAAGAAGAAGCGAATCGAAGGAAGAAGAAGATGGAAGAAGATGCCGGAAGGAGAAGATGAAGAAAGGAAGACCAGAAGAAAGAAGAAAGAAGATTTTAATAAAGGAATTGTCAAAGACCGTCTCCTGTCATTTTTACAATTTTTGACGCTTTTTTGGTGAAATGGTAGGGGTACTTTTGTACCCCCTTACCATTTCACACAGGGGGGGGGGGCCGGGATCTGGGGGTCCCCTTGTTAAAGGGGGCTTCCAGATTCCGATAAGCCCCCCGCCCGCAGACCCCCACAACCACCGGCCAGGGTTGTGGGGATGAGGCCCTTGTCCTCATCAACATGGGGACAAGGTGCTTTGGGGGGGACCCCAAAGCACCCTCCCAATGTTGAGGGCATGTGGCCTGGTACGGTTCAGGCGGGAGGGGGGGCCGCTCTCGTCCCCCCCTCCTTTCCTGCGGCCTGCCAGGTTGCGTGCTCGGATAAGGGTCTGGTATGGATTTTATGGGGGACCCCACGCCATTTTTTTGGGCTAGGGTTCCCCTTAAAATCCATCCCAGACCTCAAGGGTCTGGTATGGATTTTGAGGGGGACCCTACGCCATTTTTTTTTTTTTTTTTGGCTGGGGTCCCCCTTAATATCCATCCCAGACCTGAAGGGCCTGGTTATTGAATTTGGGGGGACCCCTACACATTTTTTTATCAATGACTTCAATGAATGACAGTTCTCTGTATTACGGATCCATCAATTCATTTGCCGGCAATAGCTGCGACTCGTGATTTTAAATAGTTTTTTTTTTCCTGCAAAAATGACACATTGTACAGAGACAGTTCTCTATATTAGATATACTGAATCTCGAATCATTCGAAGCATTCGTTATATCCGCTATTATAATTTCTTTCATATTAGTTGAAATTACATATTTGTTAGTTACAATACAACATTCGAATTGTTCTCTGTATTGCGGGAATCGGCAATTAGCCGCGAGTGATTTTAAATGTCTTTTTTTCCTGCAAAAATGACACATTGTACAGAGAGAGTTCTAAACACAGGAAACCTGCGCCCTTCTATATACTATATACTCTATAGTATGTCTATGAAGGGGGTCACGTTTCCCGTGTTTAGAACTCTCTCTGTACAATGTGTCATTTTTGCAGGAAAAAAAGACATTTAAAATCACTCGCGGCTAATTGCCGATTCCCGCAATACAGAGAACAATTCGAATGTTGTATTGTAACTAACAAATATGTAATTTCAACTAATATGAAAGAAATGATAATAGCGGATATAACGAATGCTTCGAATGATTCGAGATTCAGTATATCTAATATAGGGAAATGTTCCTGCAGTGTCATTTTTGCAGGAAAAAAAAACTATTTAAAATCGAGTCGCAGCTATTGCCGGCAAATGAATTGTTGGATCCGTAATACAGAGAACTGTCATTCATTGAAGTCATTGATAAAAAAATGCGTAGGGGTCCCCCCAAATTCAATAACCAGGCCCTTCAGGTCTGGGATGGATATTAAGGGGGACCCCCAGCCAAAAAAAAAAAAAAAAAAAATGGCGTAGGGTCCCCCTCAAAATCCATACCAGACCCTTGAGGTCTGGGATGGATTTTAAGGGGAACCCTAGCCAAAAAAAATGGCGTGGGGTCCCCCATAAAATCCATACCAGACCCTTATCCGAGCACGCAACCTGGCAGGCCGCAGGAAAGGAGGGGGGGACGAGAGCGGCCCCCCCTCCCGCCTGAACCGTACCAGGCCACATGCCCTCAACATTGGGAGGATGCTTTGGGGTCCCCCCCAAAGCACCTTGTCCCCATGTTGATGAGGACAAGGGCCTCATCCCCACAACCCTGGCCGGTGGTTGTGGGGGTCTGCGGGCGGGGGGCTTATCGGAATCTGGAAGCCCCCTTTAACAAGGGGACCCCCAGATCCCGGCCTCCCCCCTGTGTGAAATGGTAAGGGGGTACAAAAGTACCCCTACCATTTCACCAAAAAAGCGTCAAAAATTGTAAAAATGACAGGAGACGGTCTTTGACAATTCCTTTATTAAAATCTTCTTTCTTCTTTCTTCTGGTCTTCCTTTCTTCATCTTCTCCTTCCGGCATCTTCTTCCATCTTCTTCTTCCTTCGATTCGCTTCTTCTTCCTCCGGTCTTCTCGTCCTTCTCGTCCGGCGTCGTCCTTCTCGTCCGGCATCGTCGTCTCTTCTCGCAGGCCGCTCCTCGCAATGGGAGGCTCCCGCTCTGTGAGGCTTCGCTCCGGGTGACAGGTCTTGTATAACGAAGGCACCCGGTGACCCCGCCCCCTCTCTGACGTCATGGGGAAAGCCATAGGGAATTCCACATGACGTCCCCGTGCGTCAGAGGGGGCGGGGTCACCAGGTGCCTTCGTTATAAAAGACCTGTCACCCGGAGCGAAGCCTCACAGAGCGGGAGCCTCCCATTGCGAGGAGCGGCCTGCGAGAAGAGACGACGATGCCGGACGAGAAGGACGACGCCGGACGAGAAGGACGAGAAGACCGGAGGAAGAAGAAGCGAATCGAAGGAAGAAGAAGATGGAAGAAGATGACGGAAGGAGAAGATGACGGAAGGAGAAGATGACGGAAGGAGAAGATGAAGAAAGGAAGAAGAAGAAAGAAGATTTTAATAAAGGAATTGTCAAAGACCGTCTCCTGTCATTTTTACCATTTTTGACACTTTTTTGGTGAAATGGTAGGGGTACTTTTGTACCCCCTTACCATTTCACACAGGGGGGGGGGGCGGGATCTGGGGGTCCCCTTGTTAAAGGGGGCTTCCAGATTCCGATAAGCCCCCTGCCCGCAGACCCCCACAACCACCGGCCAGGGTTGTGGGGATGAGGCCCTTGTCCTCATCAACATGGGGACAAGGTGCTTTGGGGGGGACCCCAAAGCACCCTCCCAATGTTGAGGGCATGTGGCCTGGTACGGTTCAGGCGGGAGGGGGGGCCGCTCTCGTCCCCCCCTCCTTTCCTGCGGCCTGCCAGGTTGCGTGCTCGGATAAAGGGTCTGGTATGGATTTTGAGGGGGACCCCACGCCATTTTTTTTTTTTTTTTTGGCCGGGGTTCCCCTTAAAATCCATCCCAGACCTGAAGGGTCTGGTATGGATATTTGGGGGGGACCCCACGCCATTTTTTTTATTTTTTTTTTTTGGCTGGGGTCCCCCTTAATATCCATACCAGACCTGAAGGGCCTGGTTATTGAATTTGGGGGGACCCCTACGCTTTTTTTTTTTCTGCAAAAATGACACTTTGTCATTCGAATTCATTCGTTATATCTGCTATAATAATTTCGTTCAAATTAGTTGAAATTCGATATTGGTAGTTGGATTTACTAACGATTCGTAACTATTCATAACGATTCGTAACGATTCGTAACTATTCATAACGATTCGTAACGATTCGTAACTTGAAATTGAAATTCGATATTTGTAGTTGGATTCGAATTGTTCTCTGTGTTATGAGAACCAACAATTCATTAGCCGCGTTAACGATTCGTAACGATTCGTAACGATTCGTAACGATTCGTAACTTTACTAACGATTCGTAAAAAAAATTACGATTCGTCCGAATTTCGTATTTCGTACGAATTCGAACGGAATTTCGTACACGAATTACGAATTACGAATTTTTTTATATACGAAACGGGACGAAACGAAACGAAACGAATTTTTTGGCAGTTCCCATGTCTACTCCACTCCCGGCTATGACTCCTCTTAACATGAGCACCCCGCCTAGCCTAGGATGACCAGGCGTCCCTGTTTCCAGGGACAGTCCCCGGATTGAGGACACTGTCCCCGGAACATGTCTGTCCCTGGATCTGTCCCCGGATTCAGGGGGGTGCCCATACTTATTGCTGGCAGCCTAGCCCTAGCAGGACATGCAGCAATGTCAATATCCATCCAGCACAGCCAGGGATTGGTGGGCAAGCCGGGGGTGTACAGCCGCAGTGACACTGATAGTGAGTGGAGCTGTCAAAACCAAGCTCCGCCCCCTCTGTCAGACAGCCCGTGCATAAACAAACAGCTGGTGTTTATGCATTGGTGGGCAGGGAGGAAGGTGACAAGGGGCAGGACCAATTGTAACTAGTGTATATGTACCCAGAGCGGTGTATAATTCAGGTTTATTATACACTGCTGCGGGCACACATGCAGTAGTTACAATTGGTCCTGCCCCCTTCTTCCCTGCCCACCAATGCATAAAAAAACGTCTATTTGTCTATGCACGGGCAGTCTGACAAAGGGGCGGAGCTCCACATATTGCCCCCCCCCCCCCATTCCCGACATCAGAGGTTGGACTTGACAGCTCCATTCACTCTCCCTACTCAGGCAGTCTTAGGGCGCAAATAGGAAACATTGGGGGTGTGTCTTGGATGTCTAAATTAGAGATCAACATTTCTGTCCAGCATCCTTCCCTGGGGAGCTACGGACCTCCCCCTACAGAGCAGCATATATTCAGAGACCAGCTGTACCCACCCATCACTGCACCCAGATTCAGCCAACAGTGGGCTGAAGTCCGCTGTCGGCTGATATCACGGAGCTGGTAAAGACTCTAGGAAGATTAAAGTCGGGATCCACATAGATGCCTGACCAGCAGCTGGCTCAGCCTCTCAGCGTTCCACCAAGAACCTGAGCTCCCTCCCCCTCCACAGCCCAGTGCTCCAGTAAGCATTGGAGGGGCAGAGCAGAGAGTGACTGACAGTCACAGCCTTCTTCTCAGAGTGGAGGGGAGAACTGAGTGATCAGCGGTGTCTGATCACTCAGTTCTCAGTGTGGAGTCAGCGGGGGACAGATGCCTTATCAGAGTGATGCAGCATCCACCTAAGTATGTACGTTTTTTTTTTTTAATTCCTGAATCACTGGTTTGCCAGACCCTGGCCCCCTGAAATCTGCTTGATTCCTGGTTTAGCTCAGTCTTCGTAATTGTTCGAGCTATACCCCATCGTGGCAGCGGCCGAAGTCTGGGGCCACGCGTGAACAAGCTGTACCTAGCCGGTGTTCAGCACTTGCTGTCCTTACAGAATCCCAGAAAGCCATCTGTTCATGGCCCACACAGTGAAAGCCCTCCTGCGCAGTGTTCAGTAGCAGCAGCCCGCAACCAATGGCAAACGTTTACCCATCACGAGCCCTATCTTAGGGGCATGTCCGAAATCCTCTCATATTCCCCCTTTGGGCTCTTGCCCAGCCTAGTCATCCAGGCGGCCATCTACCTGGCTTTCTACGACTTCCAAGGGCTTAGCGAGTTCACCTGTGGCAGTACGAGTAGTCAGATACTGTACAGACATCTCCTGACTCGCTTCCCAAATATTCTTGATCTTATGGTCTCCTGGTGCCCAGTTACAATCCTTGACTGTCTGCTCTCTCACCTGTGCAACCAGTCAACCTCCAGCCCCTTTCTATCTTCTCGGTCAACCCCCTGAGTGGTAATCAGTTTATTAAACATGTTAGGGTCCTTCTGCTCAACTTAGGCCTAGACCCGGGCGGTACTCTGGACATTCCTTTCCGGATCGGCGCAGCCTCAGCCGCATCCCAGCATGGAGTACCAGACCATGTGATCAAGAAGCTAGGCAGATGGAAGTCCTCCTGTTTCGCCAGATACAGTATCTCACAAAAGTGAGTAGACCCCTCACATTTTTGTAAATATTTTATTTTATCTGTTCATGTGACAACACTGAAGAAATTACACTTTGCTACAATGTAAAGTAGTGAGTGTACAGCTTGTATAACAGTGTACATTTGCTGTCCCCTCAAAGTAACTCAACACACAGCCATTAATGTCTAAACCGCTGGCAACAAAAGTGAGTACACCCCTAAGTGAAAATGTCCAAATTGGGCCCAAAGTGTCAATATTTTGTGTGGCTACCATTATTTTCCAGCACTGCTTTAACCCTCTTGGGCATTTAGTTCACCAGAGCTTCACTGGATGCCACTGGAGTCTTCTTCCACTCCTCCACGATGACATCACAGAGCTGGTGGACATTAGAGACCTTGCATTCCTCCACCTTCCGTTTGAGGATGCCCCACAGATGCTCAATAGGGTTTAGGTCTGGAGACATGATTGGAAAGACCATCACCTTTACCCTCAGCTTCTTTAGCAATCAGTGGTCATTTTGGGGTTGTTATGTTGGAATACTGCCCTGCGGCCCAGTCTCCGAAGGGAAGGGATCATGCTCTGCTTCAGTATGCCACAGTACATGTTGGCATTCATGGTTCCTTCAATGAACTGTAGCTCCCCAGTGCCGGCAGCATGCATGCAGCCCCAGACCATGACACTCCCGCCACCATGCTTGGCTGTATGCAAGACACACTTGTCTTTGTACTCCTCACCTGGTTGCCGCCACACACGCTTGATACCATCTGAACCAAATAAGTTTATCTTGGTCTCATCAGACCACAGGATATGGTTCCAGTAATCCATGTCCTTTGTCTTCAGCAAACTGTTTGCAGGCTTTCTTGTGCATCATCTATAGAAGAGGCTTCCTTCTGGGACGACAGCCATGCAGACCAATTTGATGCAGTGTGCAGTGTATGGTCTGAGCACTGACAGGCTGACCCCCCACCCCTTCAACCTCTGCAGCAATGCTGGCAGCACTCATACGTCTATTTCCCAAAGACAACCTCTGGATATGCCGCTGAGCACGTGCACTCAACTTCTTTGGTCAACCATGGCGAGGCCTGTTCTGAGTGGAACTTGACCTGTTAAACCACTGTGTGGTCTTGGCCACCGTGTTGCAGCTCAGTTTCAGAGTCTTGGCAATCTTCTTATAGCCTAGGCCATCTTTATGTAGAGCAACAATTCTTTTTTTCAGATACTCAGAGAGTTCTTTGCCATGAAGGTGCCATGTTGGACTTCCAGTGACCAGTATGAGAGAGTGAGAGTGATAACACCAAATTTAACACACCTGCTCCCCATTACACCTGAGACCTTGTAACACTAGGGAGGGAAAATGGCTAATTTGTTGCCAGCAGTTTAGACATTAAGGCCCCTTTCACACTGGGGCATTTTTCAGGCGGTACAGCGCTAAAAATAGCTCCTGTACACCGCCTGAAAAAACCGGCCCCATTCACTCCAGTGTGAAAGCCAGAGGGCTTTCACACTGGAGCGGTAAAAAAAGTTCTGCTAGCATCTTTGGAGCGGTTTGCTCCTACCCATTGATTTCAATGGGACACCGCGGTAATAATGCCGCAAAGCGCCGCTACGGGGGATTTTAACCCTTTTCCGCCCCAGTGTGAAAGGGGCCTAATGGCTGTGTGTTGAGTTATTCTGAGGGGACAGCTAATTTACACTGTTATACAAGCTGTGTACACTCACTACTTTACATTGTAGCAACGTGTAATTTCTTCAGTGTTGTCACATGAAAAGATAGAATAAAATATTTACAAAAATGGGAGGGGTCTACTCACTTTTGTGAGATACTGTATATTCCAAACCCTCAAGTGGAGATGGCCCTAGACTTCTCCAAGCTTGCTCAATGAGGTTAGAGCCAATAAGATATACCTCCCTACCTGTCTATTTTTGGCCCCTTTTCTTGGCTTACCTACCAGATGACCAAAAGCCACACCTCAGGTCTATTTATGTTATGAGTCTTTTTTTCAGGTCTGGTTATGCTGTAAGTCTTGTTTTGTGTTTATGTGATTCACATCTGTCTCGGTCTTAGGGCCACGACCATGAATTAGAAGGCCGGTATGGTGGCCTGAATTTATGGGAGGGGCCCGGAGGGTATTTAAGCTGACCACTCGCTCTTGCTCTTTATCGGTCCCAGTGCGCAATACCCTCCTTCCCATTCCCCTTTTACAGTATTTCTCTGCACATTCTCCTCCACAATCATCCATTACTTATCTGGGGTATGGCCCCTTTTCTTGGCTTACCAGACGACCAGAAGCCACACCTCAGGTCTATTTATATTGTAAGTCTTGTCACGTGTTTATATGATCCACATCTGTCTCGGTCTTAGGGCCACGGCCATAAATAAATATATATATATACAGTGTGTATATATATATATATATATATATATATATATATATATATATACAGTATATGTGTATATTTTCTATGTTTTAGCTGTTTAGCCAAAGTTCAGTTTTAGATCATCATGGTATTGGAATAATTTAGGATACTAAACTTTGCAATTATCTGTCTCCATTCAGCCCTCGGGAGAAGATAGTCTCAGACAGCCTGTATTAACATTCTTCTCTCTGCTAATGTAACATGCTCAAAATAGGCAATAATGACAAAGTATTCATCTAAAATTGCTTTTCTTTGTCTGCTTTGTACATGGCTGATGATCTTATTGCAATTTCCCCGATCTCTGTGTAATACCAATGACAGTAAATCAATGTGCAGGAACACTGTGACAAGCAGAATTATAACACGTTAAGTACCAGCAATGTAATGCAACCAAGACAGATTAAGGCAGATTCTGTGTTTTAAGACATACTGGGTAAGAAACTGGGAGTCCATTGCTGTTTACCTGACCCGTCTGTCTACTTGAAATGGTCATGCCCAGTTAGGTAATGACCTCTGTCCAGGGCCGTCTTTAATATTGACTGGACCCTGGGCAAACATTTTCTTGGGCCCCCTCTTCCATGCAATTTTGCTCTCCACATGCTTTGAGACATACAATAAATAGCAGCTAGACTCAAAATCAGTTTACTAAATCAGATCAGGCAGCGATTGTGATTGATTGCCAGAGGTTACAGTATATCATTATCGCTCACTGACTGGTTGCTAGAGGTTACAGCACACATTATGGCTCAATGTTATTTTCTAGAGGTTACAGCTCACTGATTGAATGCTAGAGGTTGCTAAACATCTATACCACTCACTAATTGGTTGTTAGAGGTTACTGCACATTATTACTGCTCACTGATTGGTTACAAGAGGTTAGTGCACAGCATTACTGCTCACTGGTTGCTAAAGGTTACAGCACATCATCTCCTCACTGCCTGCCTGCGTATTCACAGGCACCAAAATTCAGGGTGCTGTGGCACCATGTTATTTTAAAGAAGGGTTCCACCTCCAATTTGCTTACTTTTGCAGAACATGATGTCAGGCTTAATGACCACAATTGTAGGCAGGACTTTCAAGCATGCTCCTTTACCTCCCCAGTTTGCAGCATTCAGCAGAAGTGATGGTGCATGTGACCTCAGGGGGACATGATATACATATGAATATCGCCTCTATTTAAATATCAAATATCAATCTAATTTACATATCAATACAGGGTATTTACATGTAAACACATGGTCTGCAGGGGAGTCATCTGTACATGGCAATAGGGCAGAGCTGGGCAGCAGCAGCAGTAGTTTACACTGAGATATCGGAACACAGCACAGGACTAAATCTTCAAGGGATAAGGAAATTTAAACTGGGATAGTTGGCAAGTATGAGGCAGCTGCTTTGGGCCCCACTACAATGATGGGGCCCAGGGCAGCTGCCCCTTTTGCCCTGCCTTAAAAATGGTCCTGCCTCGGCCAATGGGTCTAATTTACTATGCGGAATTGCACTGGAGTAAGCAGAATTGCTATGCAGATTACAGGTGCCACAACTGTTTACTAGTGTGAAAGGTTCATACTTCAACATCACAACAAGCTTTCTTCAGCAGCATATTAAATTGGCCAAAGCCTGCATGTCTGTCCATGTGCTCTACGATTCGGCTGTCAAAGAAAAAAAAAAAGACTGGGATAGAGTGGGATCAGTGATGGGGGAGGTTCAGTTTACTATACAGAGTGCCCAAACCAGACACTCTGCATACGGGCCTGGATTTCCCAATAGGTACTGTAGGTATGTTCCAGAAGAAGTCCGATTAGCGACGAAACCTGTCGAACGATAGCGTAATTTCCTGTCATCATGTTTGGAGAATTTCCCTCTGAAACCACTGTGTTCAGTACATGCTGTTTTAATCGTATTTTCATGTAAGTGCATTCCCTTTATCAAATCCTGGTAAAGGTTTTTCACTATTGTGGTGTTTGTTTCTCATTTGGGGTATATGACCTGATGTCACGGTTGGAGTAAAAGAAACCTGATGCCTTCCCCAGTGGTGGCTTGAAGTTTCTCATTGAGTGGACCTCTTTACAGATGTGGAGTTTTCCAGACATACAAGCCTATGTTGACCTCCTGTAATAGGTGGTAAACGCTCTTTGGTAAGGGCTCATACTATTTTTTTGGTGGTGGTCACACAAGGTGGAGAAAGTGGGTGACACAACATTCAAACTTTCACTATTGTGTCACGTTTATGACTCTTGGACTCACTTGTCTATATCATTTATTTACTGTTTATTTCATTTAAGCGCAACATACCTGTTCACCTACTGTAGGTATGTGCCTACAGGCATCCTTCCTAGAGGGGCGCCCGTCTGTATGAGTTAGACATGTGCAGAACGGAATTTTTTTTTTGTTTTGTAGATCGATAGATTCGGTATGTTACTATTTTTGTTTAGTTGTTTCGTTTTGGAATTAGTTTAGTTTTGTTTCATTTAGTTTCATTTCGTTTGTTAATTTTCTAATTCAAAATTTTTGTAACATTTTGAATTTAGATCAGTTGAAAAATGATCGACCGATTCGAATCCTGTGTGAAGAATGGCTGGTTGTTAAGGAGTGGGCCAGGAAGCTGGCCGCTGCGTCCTTACCGATGACTCATCAGCTGTCATCAGGCTTCCCCGCTGACAGCTGAATGTAAACAGAATTGCCAGCAAATACAATTTTGAAAAAAACAGCATGGGGTCCCACACAAAATCCATACCAAACCATATCTGAGCACGCAGCCTGGCATGCCAGGAAAGGGGGTGGGGGTCACCCTGTGATGTAATCAGGTGGCCCTGCCCCTTAGTTATTTAAGAACTCTCAGACGGTGGGAGCCTTTATTGGGCGCAGAGCACTTTTTTCTACTTCGGGGAGGCGGTAGCGGCGGGCATGGTGATTGATGTTAAATTTACTTCGAGGGACATTTTTTATTTTTAATAAAAGACCTGTCAAAAACAGTTTTTATTTACTTTTTACACTTTTTTGGTGAATGAGTAGGGGCACATTATGCACCCAATACTCATTTACATAGGGGGGGTTTAAAGGGGGCTTCCAGATTCCTATAAGTCACCCCCGCACCCCCACAACTACTGGGCCAGGGTTGTGGGGAAGAGGCCCTTGACCCCATCAACTGTTAAAAAAATAATTTGTAGGGAAGTGTTTTTTTGTACACTGTCTGTGAGGTTGTTTACATTCATGCCTGGTGCCTATCATAGAGTTCTTGTTACAAACAGATTTTTCCTGTTAAGAGGATATTACCTTCCCTTGCTTAAAAGGTCAGGAGACCCCTCAAGGATATATATATGTGGATGTCTTACAGGAAGTGAAAAAGAGAGTGGCCAGACACATGCTTTGCAGGCCAGGAGGTGCTGCAGGAGGATTTTGTGCTATATCGATCAATCCATCCATTTATCCTTCCAGGCTGAAATGTATTAGTACTACTGCTGTCAGTTATTTTGGGTGAGTTACTAGTTATTGTCCTCGAAAGGGATCATATCTACATACACTGGAGCCCTGTTCTAGGTGGAGGCACTGCCAATTATATATTATATATATACCGAGCTACAAAATGAAAGTACATAAATAAATATATATATATATATATAATATAAAGTATATAATAAATATATATATATATTATCACATAATCATTTGTCTCTTTAGAACAAAATACAAACAAAACTACTTAAGTGTCTAGATCAAACTTGTTTGGACCAATTTTACATGCAGTCACCCAATTTTGGTGGTTTTCACAGTGATACGTTCAGATGAAGCTTTGATGTTTAACTCTTTACTGCACCCTACATACAACAAAAGTGCCATTATCACAGCAAAAATGAAGCATGCACCCCAGGATACACCAAAGAGCACCAGATCTGGATTAAAACTCTTATTCCATTACATCAAATAACAGCACGGAGGGTCTTTTTACAAGATCACAGGCATTTATCACAGACATAAACAAACTTCAAAAGAATCATCACTCACTGTCAGTCACAAATTTACATTAATCATTTCACTTCAAAGATTTATAGAAAAGAAACTTGCATCATTTTTCTGTTCCAGTATTTAAAGCAGAACCCAGGCCACTACACCTCAACACGTTTCTGCCAGTACATTTTATTTAAAGCACTTTTGCTACTTTGGTTTGGATGCAGTTTGGATTAAAGTTTTCCAACAAACTACTGGGGAAGATGACTTACGATGTCCCGTTTTGGGTTTCTGACAGTTATATACATAATATACAGTGAAATTATTTATAGCCATTTCCCCTCCCATCTACAAAACACCTCATTTCCTGTTGTACAAAATACTGTAAATAAGAAATGAAAAACTAAACTCCAGGCTTAAGCTGGAAATGCACTAATAGAATTTCAAATTAAAATTTATATGCAAATTCTTAGGAAAATTTGTACAATATATTTTTTTCAACACTCCATTGTCATTCAAAAGTAGTTCCTTTGCTTTTAACATTCAATTTGGAATTAGAAATTTGTACATTTGAAAAAAAAATTCCTTCCTGCTCCTTCAAATTTTCTTGTGACTGCAGTTGAAAATGAAAATCGATTTGACCCTACTAATCATTAGAAAAACGAATAAACATTCTTACAACAACAGAAAACGTTGAACAAAGTCTACTTGTGTGCTTCACCCTCGGTCTTGCATAGTTGTATAGTCTTCTCTCCTCTACTAAAATAGCTTACACTGATTTCACTGCACACTGTGAGTTTCTCATACAGTGCATTGGAAGCTCAGATTTTCCACGAAAAAGAAAAGAAAGGGGAGGGGGAGAGCCCTTATTGTGTAGTTAATTAATTTAAAAAGAAGATTGCGATGCTTCCACAGATAAAGTAAATAAGGTCAAAATGGACTTACAACTGTTGAGGCTGCGGTCAGCCAACTATGGGGGAACACGTGGGCCTTCCTAGTGAAATCCTTTCTCCATGCAGGGTCAGGGTAGTCACTCTGTATGCCTCAGGAATTCCCATCCTGGGTGCTCTTAGGGGGCTGAATGAAGTAGTAGGAAGAGTCAGTGCAAAAAGGGCTCATAGGTAGTTCCCTTGGCAGAGGTGCCTGATGTGGCTGTTCAAAGAATAGGCATGAGTCATCTGATTTAGTAAAACATCCAGTTACTTAAGTTCACCAAATAAAACGTGTTTTATGGTTTTAAATTGCCACTTCCTAAGTTCAAGGTGTTAAAATAGGTGTCTAGTATCAGCCGGTAGTGAGATCCACTTAGGCAATGTTAGGGTTAGGGTTAGGGTTAGCAATATTCTTTGTTGGCCACTAGATGGAATGTAGAACTTGTGGCAGTGCTGTCATCTAGGTGGATCACTAGCTGATACTAGACACCAATGTTATCAACTTGAACTGAGCAATTGTCAATTCAATCTAAAGCCATGAAACACGTTTTATTTGGCGAAATAAAGCAATTGGATGTTTTACTAAAGCAGACAACTTGTGCCTATCCTTTAAACAACCACATCGGGGTCCTCTGCTAATCGAATTACCTACGGACTCTTTTGGCGCTGACTCTTTCTACTACTTCAGCATTATCTAGTATTTTTCTCCCCAGCATGACTGTCCCTGGTCGACCCCTTTCATTCATTGGAGTTCAGTTCTTTCCATCGTGGAGGCTCAGCATCACATATAGGGGTTGCCTAAGACAGTCTACATGCAAATACAGTCTGCCTTGGAAGTCCTCCAGACTGACACCCTCCATTGAGGGTTATTTTTTTTGACATTTGCATAACTCCTTCCAAGAGCCAACCCAGTGCTTCTATTAAGGAAAATGGCTCTTAAAATAAGTAGTGAGACAGGGTACTGTTGGTCCCTCCAACCAGCCCTAATCTTCCTGCATTATATAGAGAAGCACAGGGACTCACTGGGTCAAAAACAAGGTACATAATGAAAACAAAAAATTGATGATGATGGGGGAGGAAGGAACCAGGGAAGGCAAAATTTAAATAGGCAAAACTTCAGCTTTAAAGACAATAAATTGTAGTGAAATTGTGTCACCAAAAAACCCTGCAAAAAACCCCTTTAAATCTGAAAAAAAATTAAGGCCTGAAAAGCAGGTTACTGTATGTACCTTTCTGCAGGCAGCCTGTAGTGGGTGGGCTGATTGTGTCAAAAAGTTCCTTTCGATACCATTTTAGTCTTAGCAAAAATGTTCTTCCTATACTCTCATGCCACTCTGTTGGAATTGATGAGTTACAGCCACACCCTTAGACAGACTTGTGTGCGGAGATAGAGAAGCCTTTTTTTATGTGGGCAAGCTTTCACCTTCCTCGGTCTCCATAGAGAAGACTGAATTTTTGTTCCATGAACACTGCTCTTTTTATTTTTCAATCAGCCAAAAATGAAACCATCCCATCATGCAGTGGGGTGCTTTGGTCTTTGAGACTTGTACTGACACTATGTGATTTACAATCTTGAAAAATTCAGTGTTGCTTTTTTTTTCGGTATTGATTCTTTTAACGCTAATTTCTCAATGGAAAACCTAATACAAAAGATAGAAACAGCCAGAAGGCCAAACGCTGCGCTGGAAAAGAGGTATAAGGGCCTGAGATGAATCAGATACAATAAGCTACCAGCACCTAAAGTCTATAATACAAAACTCAAAATAGTGAAACTAAAAACAGGTGCAGCGCTAAACACATAATATTCCCAATATGAAATAAAGGAAAATAAATTAAAGCAGTGATAATCTTAAATATTAAAAGAAAAACATACCAAATAATTATGAAGAAAAAATTGGTGAAAAAACAAACAGAAACAGGTAAAAGTAAATTATTACCTCCAAAACAGTGCTAAAATTATTGCTAAGAAAGCACTAAATATACATTTCAAAATTATTGGTTAAAGACTAGTTCCACAGCGATCAATACATATATAGTACCATCATCCCAAAATGTGAAAATACTAGAAAGCTTGGAGATACGGGACTGTCAAAGGTACATAAATTCAGCAAGATGCTATTTAGATATAAAAATAGATTTATTAGAAAAAACATGAATTAAAAACAGAAAAGAAAAAGGAAAAATTTGTGCAAGTTACAGTATTTCCTATAGTGCTAGGTCTATACATACAACCTATGATGAACACACAGAGAAATGCTACAAAATGCTACAATTAAATGCACATAGGATTTTCGTCCAAATTTTTCAACATGTTTTGCCGGTGTGGCTTCTTCAGGAAAAGGACGTAAAGCATTTATTTTGGATAGTAGAAGTATATTTCACTCTAGATGTATATATAGAAACAAACAACAAAAGATTAATATAATAAATTTAACAAACAGATATTGCAAATACGTGGCCGACATTGCTGGACTCCAGGACAGGTAAGTGTCCTATTATTAAAAGTCAGCAGCTGCAGTATTTGTAGCTGCTGGCTTTTCATTTTTGCAGCGGTGGGCGGACCTTATCGCTTTTCAAATTTGTCTTTGTTATTGACTTGGATTTCCTTTGGATTCTGTTGTTGTCAGCTGCCTGCCCCAAACCCTGCATTTTCAATGACTATGCTTCTTTGCCTGTTGCAAAATTCCTGCCATACACATTCAGGTGGCTCTCATCCCTCAGTATCACAGAGGGGGAAATATATAAATAAATGATAGCTAAAGACAAAACTTTTTTTTAGATTTGGATAAAGTGGAGAGGGATTAGAACACCTGTCAGGCTTTTAATTCTGTTTGTGCCCCTGTTAGGGAGATCCATCCTCTCTATTTGTCCTGTTTACCATTATCATTGAAAGTGAAAGCTAAAAAAAAAAAACATATTTTAGGTTGTCCCCAAAAAATTAATAGAGGGGAAATCTTCCAACGAGGGCACTACTTCTTATTACCAAGAGTTTCCCTTAATTTGAAGGGATTTCCTCTCACTTTCTGTTTTGGCTATGAGACAGGTAAATCTCCCCAGTGGGACAAAGATGTCAAAAAGAAAACTGACAGTGGTTATCGGTGGGATAACCACTGTCAGTTTTCTTTTACTCTTTTACTTACTCAATACAAAATGTAATTGCCCATAGTTCTATTTTAGTTAGAAGTGTCTGAGACAAATTCTTTCTCAGTTGGTGACATTGCTCATAGCAAGCATTCAGCTTGCTAACTAATCGATGCGGTGCAGTCAGTCAACATGGTGCAATGATAGATACAGACCCAACATTTGTCAGATACTTGAGTGCATATTATCTGCTCTGAAATAAAGATACATTTGTTACATGATTATATTTTATAATTGCAACATATTCTTTTTAAAATGATCAGCTACTGTTTTAAAGTATACCTCTCAACCTCTGCTAACTGGCCTGAATCCAAAAATCATTCCATTCAATAACATGGATATACAACATATTTAGCAGCTAAAATCCTCACTAATAAGAATTGGAAATGTTTTCCTGTAGTGAGAACTTCATGAATATCCCCATAGGAATTCATTAACAGTTTCACCAATTAAGCTAGGTCATACAGAAACCTAGGGGTCAAGCTGTGTGATGTCAATATTCCCTTATCCCCCATAGGTTTGTAGGCAGAAAATCCTTTTAAAAAATTCTGTTTATTGGGAGTGCCAATCAATTGATGGCACAAATAGGGTAACAACAGCAGCAGAACAATCCCAGATGGGTCTGTTTTTTTCTTACGTTCCTAGTAGTTAAGGGAAAACAATATTTTAATACATTTTGAGCCAACTGCCACTGCCCATCCCTTCACTTTCCGCATTGTATACATATGGCCAAGTGCATACTTTAGATTAGCCAACGACCTCTTTCACTAGTATAAGCCAACTCTAGTCTATTTCATGAGACCGCCATTCCTTTTTCCAGTTCTCAAGTAGAATAGT
>CM053035.1:140006048-140064250 GCA_028564925.1 Lithobates sylvaticus | reverse complement strand
TTCAGATCTAACCAGAGAGTCCCTTAATATTCTATTACGCCGATAGGCTCTCATGGGGATATTTTGCAGGACATCTATTTGGGGGTAAGATCGTTTGAGAAGGATACAATGTTTCTTAACAATGTTAAATATTTTTTTACAATAGCTGTGAATCTGGAACACAAACGGTATTCTCGGTCTCGTCTGTTTCCGTTTCCTGGGAACAAAAAATGCATCCTTCTGCTGAATTTTATTACATTCCTGCTAAATTAACCTCTCTGGGTACCCTCGCTCTCTGACACATCTCCATTTGTCTGGTTTTCCTAATTGTTCCATTACTAACAATACATGTGACCCTTAGCAGTTGACTCCTCATGATAGATTTAAACACATGTGGTGGATGATAACTGTTATATAATAGAAGTTAATTTCTGTCAGTGGGTTTAGTATAGAGATCGGAGTCAATCTGGCCCCAATCCATATAGATCCTTGTATGCAGAAACGGAACAGAATCACCACCAATGTGAATTTTGAATTGTATATCTGGGGAAAACCCATTCAGCATCTCATCAAACATTTTCAAGGATTCAATGCTGCCCCGCCATATCGCAAATACATTGTCTATATAGAGCCACCAAGTGGTGCAATATCTATGAAATAGTTCATTGATGAAATTGTGTCTGTGTTCAAATTCATTCATAAATGAACATGCGTATGGCGGGGCAACATTGGAGCCCATCGCAACTCCATTTAGCTGCTCCTAAAACTGTTCTTTAAATAAGAAATAGTTACTGTATTATGCAACACAACACAGAACAATTTCTCAAATAGCAAAATCTGAGCCTCAGAATATTCATGACTATTTATAATGAGTCCGATTGCAGCATCAATGCCTGCCTGATGTGGAATAGATGTATAGAGGCTTGTGACATCCCAGGTAACCAGAATCTCATCTCCATGGCATGAGGGTAATTCCCTGATTTTCAATAGAAAGTCATTAGTGTCCCTGATGTATGATCTAGTATTCTTTTATAAGGGGGGATAAAATCTTATCAAGAAATGGTGCCGTTGGAACAAAAATCGAGTCTCTCCCCGAGATTATGGGACGTCCTGGTGGAGACTGATTGTCCTTATGTATTTTCGGTAACATATGCAGGACTGGGATCCGTGTATGGGATGGTACCAAAAACTCAAACAGGTCCCGGGAGATTAACTCCTCTTTCAGTGCCGGTTTCAGAATGTTTTCTAATTGTTTCCTAATGCCCCATATATATATATATATATATACCGTACCGTATCTCACAAAAGTGAGTACACCCCTCACATTTTTGTAAATATTTTATTCTATCTTTTCATGTGACAACACTGAAGAAATTACATTTTGCTACAATGTAAAGTAGTGAGTGTACAGCTTGTATAACAGTGTAAATTTGCGGTCCCCTCAAAATAACTCAACACACAGCCATTAATGTCTAAACCGCTGGCAACAAAAGTGAGTACACCCCTAAGTGAAAACGTCCAAATTGGGCCCAAAGTGTCAATATTTTGTGTGGCCACCAATATTTTCCAGCACTGTCTTAACCTTCTTGGGCATGGCAGATATGACGGCATCACAGATATGGCGGATGTTAGAGACATTGCGCCCCTCCACCTTCCGTTTGAAGGGGGGGACAGGAGGTCCGAGGCTGCGAAGGGGGGGGGGGGGACAGGAGGTCCAAAGGCTGCAAGGGGGGGCAGGAGGTCAGAGGCTGCAAGGGGGGGGCAGGAGGTCAGAGGCTGCAGGGGGGGGGGGGGGAGGTGCAGGGGGGGGGGTCAGAGGCTGCAAGGGGGGGCAGGAGGTCAGAGGCTGCAAGGGGGGGGACAGGAGGTCAGAGGCTGCAAGGGGGGGGCAGGAGGTCAGAGGCTGCGAGGGGGGCAGGAGGTCAGAAGCTGCGAGGGGGAGGGGGCCCAGGAGGTCAGAGGCTGCAGAGGGGACGTTTTATTTTTTAAAATCGTGTCACTGCGCATGGGCCGCTGCCGCCGCTGTGAGGGCAGCGGCGCCTGAAAAAAAGATGGCCGCTGGGCCGACATGCAACTGCGCATGCGCCAGCGCTGTTGCCGCTGCTCGGCAATTTTCGGAAAGGCGGGCGCAAGCGCAGTTGCATGTCGGCCCCGCGGCCATCTTTTTTTCAGGCGCCGCTGCCCAAACAGGAGCGGCAGCGGCCCCAGGGGCCCCGAGCAGAGCCAATACACCCTTGGGGCCCCGCACAGCGGCGGGGCCCTACGCAGCTTGCGTAGTCCGCGTATAGGGCGGATCGGCTCTGCATGAGAGTCTCCTGGGATCCTGCGATATTAAAGTGGTAGTAAACTTCATTACTGCTTTTTAGAGGCCCTGAGGTAGGGTATGCCATAAAGTACAAGTATGTACAGCATATTAGCACATTAGGGTAGAAATACCTGTCAGACTGAGCCCTCCAGCGCTGCGCTGTGATCAATCCGGTGGGTCCCGGGCTCTTCCATCTTCACCCGGTCTTCCTTCCAGGTTCTGTGCCTTCGGTCACTTGCCTTGGCCGGACTGCGTTAATGTCACTCCCAAGCATGCTCATCCTACAAATGACAAATATATAACAAAAAATTGTTTGCATATTTTATTTTATTTTCAATTTTTATAAAAAGCCCCACCAAAAATCCCAGCACCAGGCCCATAATGTTCTTAATCAGGCCCTGATCAGTGGGTCAAATTTTCTACAATAATTTAACAAACAAAATGATGTCTTTAAGGTATACATGCGTTGCAGGCCTGCATGTGCTTTGAATTTCGTGCGCATAGCAATCGTAATCAGTGAAACATGTTCATTGTTTATTGTGTGAGGTGCCCTAGGTGTTAAACATCCAAACTATGTTGTCTTTGTGCCTGCTGCTTCTTTAATGTACACCAAAGAATGTACATGCCAACATTTTTCTGACATAAATAGAATGAAAATGAATGTGATCAACTCTCTTAGCAATGACGTGCATACACCAAGATAAGCAGTATGTCAAAAAACCCTGTAAGCTCCGCTGTCACAGGAATAAAGACACATCATGTATGAATATTTATAATTTGACTCTCTATTCGAGGCACCAGCACATAGAATCTTGTATGACAGCTTGAATACACCTTCACCTATGACTGATTTTTACAAACTAAAGTGTATCTAAAGCCAAAACGTTTCATTTAGTTTTGGAATAGAATGGGGGGAGGGGTTATAAGCCCTGCCAGGTCTTTTTTGCCGGAATTTGGTTCAGAAAGGTTTGTAAAGTCTCTCTGGAGTTGATTTAATTAAAGATTAGGTTCAATAAAAAGTAAACTCATGTCAGGGGTTCTAAAGGCCCTACGTCATCAGGGCTTAGATTCGGAAAGTTACGTGGAAAATGTAACAGTGATGTGATCCCAAAAAGGATTCTAAAAAATTGTGCACAGAAGGTCCAAGAATCAATAGGAACCAACCAATAATTTTAAAATGTATATAAACTTAAAGGTATAGTCCACCTTTTGCAGAAATTTAATAAATGCACCCACATTGATAAAATAAAGAAATGGACATGGTAATTTGGGCAGCAGTTTGAGGGTAGGGGCTTGGAGAATGGGACATATTATACCTTAAATATAGGTGTAACATGAAACATGGTCCTAAAAGTAGAACTCCCACTTATTTATTTTTTTTTCATTTGGCCCTTCCACCAATATGCATAAAAAACCTTTGCCAATCAATACTCAGCTTCTCCATGCTTCTGTGATTCTCCGCACATCGTCCTTGGCCAGGCTTCTTCCTGGCTGCATAACACCCAGCATCTATGGGGAAACATGGCTGTTGGGAAGGGGAGGATTTAAAACTGAAATTAGGCTTTAACAGAAAATTACATTTGTTATCTCTTCTGTCCTGCTCTTTGATCCCATAAGCCCTCAAAACTGTAGTTTAGCAAAAAAAAAATGTTGCCAGACATTGTGCAGGCAGCTGGATCCTGAATAAGTCTTAAATAAACAATTATTTTGCCTCAACTTAAAGGGGTTGTGAACCCAAATTTTGTTATACATGTTATACATGTTATACTTACCTCCACCGCGCAGTTCGTTTTGCACTGGTCCTCTTCTTCTGGGGTCCCCCGGCAACACTGGTAGCTCCTCCCCGCATTGAGTGCCCACGTTGGAGAAGGCTCTCCTAAGGGGATACCCATGCGGGCGCACTCCCGAGTCCTGCTTCTGTGTTCATTCACACAGAATGCAGGACTGGGCCCAGCTCTCCTGTGCCCGCATCATTGGATTTGATTGACAGCAGTGGGAGCCAATGGCTGCGCTGATATTAATCTATCCAATCAAGAGCCGAGACATCGGGCAGAGAGGTTGAGCATGTCTCCGCCGTGGGAACGAACAGGCTCAGGTGAGTAAAACGGGGGGGGGGGGGGGCTGGTCAGTGTCAGGAGTTTTTTCACCTTAATGCATAGGATTACAACCCCTTTAAGTCATTCTAGCCTGGATCTCACTGTGGGTATCACTTTTGACTTTCAATTCAGGGGTGGTGCACTCTCTCACCACATGTCCACTCCACTGGATCCCTAAAACTTAACTTTTATTCTATTCTATCAACTCAAAAAACAAATGTATAAACAAATAATAATTTAACTGAAAATAAAAAATTCTCCCTGTTTATTAGCGCACCATTTACCTATGGCATAATGCAAAGGAATATTAAATAAAAGTGCATTAAGAGGAGGACCAAAAGTCCAGGACCATCTTGAGCATACAGCTATCCAATTGTTTCAGACAGATTGTTTCCAAAAACTTTTTACATGGTTGATCTGATTTTTGTGCTGCCTGCACAATGTAGGACATCCTTCACTACAGGTAAATGATGTGACTAAAGCTCTAGGGAATTTTTTTCTTTAGCTACACTTCAGGTTTAAAAAAGCCCTGCCATAAAAGGTGCTGGGCATCAGTGGCGGCCCAACCAAATCTAGTAAAAAAAACACAAAAAACAAAACAAAGTGTCCTTTAAAATAAAAATATTAAAAGGTCCATTAAGTGCACTGTGTACTGGCGCCGGACACAGCTGTCTATGGGCAGCATGACATCTATGCAATCACGTGATTGCAGGTGAGACGCTTCATTTACTTGCTTTGGCGAATCCTTGCGGTGCAATGCAATGCACCCGAACACTCCCACTCTAAAATTATTCTCCTTGTTGTTGAGTTTGTGATTGGCACTGCCATAGGACAGAGAGAAGGTGGTGCTTTCCGATGAGCCGTGGCGTTATTTACGGTTTCTTTGCCAGTAGAAGTGTATGGAACGCACGGCCCCAGGGGCTCCTTCTCTCTGAATCTCGGCCAGATTGGTAGGTTGGGAGAGCTGTATAATGTATACTCCTGCAACATCCCAAAACAAGCTGTACAATCTGCATCACTCCATATAGAGCTGTGCAGAGTAAGCTCTGATCATCCCATACAGCAATAAAAATCCCATATATAGTGTGTATATCTGATCACCCCATATAGATGCACAATGTACATTTCTGCTCACTCCTTAAAAAATGTTGATCAGTGCTACAGTATCTCACAAAAGGGAGTACACCCCTCACATTTTTGTAAATATTTTATTATATCTTTTCATGTGACAACACTGAAGAAATGACACTTTGCTACAATGTAAAGTAGTGAGTGTACAGCTTGTATAACAGTGTAAATTTTCTGTCACCTCAAAATAACTCAACACACAACCATTAATGTCTAAACCGCTGGCAAAAAAAGTGAGTACACACCAAAGTGAAAATGTCCAAATTGGGCCCAATGTGTCAATATTTTGTGTGGCCACCATTATTTTACAGCACTACCTCAACCCTCTTGGGCATGGAGTTCACCAGAGCTTCACAGGTTGCCACTGGAGTCCTCTTACACTCCTCCATGACAACATCACCGAACTGGTGGATGTTAGAGACCTTGTGCTCTAATGTAGCCAGGCAATCTGTGTACTAAAGGCTGTAGGTGCCGGTCTACCCATTCTCCCAAACGCTCCAATATGGAACCAATTCCGGCCACGATTGGTCGTCCCTGTAAAGGACAATCAATTTTGTGAATTTTGGGGAGACCGGCCACTAGTGTTCTTACTCTCTCAATGAATGGAAGCAAGCAAACATTCATGGATGGGCACTAGTAGGCTACATTGATGGGCGGTGGTGATGCTGCATTCGATGGGCGCTTCATTAAAAAGGTGGGGTATACATGGGCAGGACTTAGGGGGTGGGGCCAAGGGGGGGTGCTGCAAAATGAGGTTTCACCTAGGGTGTCAAAAATTATTGCACCAGCCCTGAGTGGGATTGTTGGACAGGGGACGATATGTATCACTATCACTAAGCTGTCTGATAGCTTCAGATCTATATTGTTCCCTAGTCATCACCACCACTGCTCCTCCCTTATCTGCTTCCTTTATCACTGACCCCTTATTGTCTTTTGACTGCTGTAGAGCCTGTTTCTCTTGCTTAGAGATGTTCGTTTTCCTAGCTGTTAAGCTACATTGTTTCAATTGTATCAATTCCCCCTCTATTACAGCCTGAAAAGTATCTATAGTAGAGTTTCTCGCATTTACAGGGTAGAAAATATATCCCCATATTGTGATGTACTGCATGGAAAAACCATAGGAGCCCTTATGCGATTCAGAGTACAGCTGTTCTAAAGTTGATGATGCAGATAAGTCCTGAAACATAAAAGAAGAAACATGCATACAAAAATCTTGTTATACAGTTGATTGATTTTGGTCGGATTCACTCACCATCTCTGATGTCAGTGGGTCATCCACCTGTTCACCCGTTCCCTTTTGGAAATGTTTCCGTAGCACGAGGTCCTGACAAACTTGTTGGTGTCCAAAATGGTGTTGAAAATATCAAAATGATAGGTGGGTGGAAAAGACAGACCGCCGTGACAACATAAATAATTAACCACTGAAGTGATGGTAGATAATTTTCTACTTATTTTCTTCTCCTCTGTGGATATCGCCGATCTCCGTCTTCTCCCCTCTCGCCTTTGCCTTTTCTTGCAGTGTCCTGTTTGCACTCATGCACCCCCAGCCCATGACACTCCCACCACCATGCTTGACTGTAGGCAAGACACATTTGTCTTTGTACTCCTCACCTGGTTGCTGCCACACACGCTTGAAACCATCTTCCTGTTTGGCTATGGGGCAGGAAGTGAAGGGAAATCTCTGCAATGGGACAGGGATGGTAAAAAAATAAACTGACAGGGGCTATAACCCCCCTTATTTTATCCAAAATGAAAAACGTGGACACTTTCCATGCTGCTCCCCTGCAAAGTGCTGCCCTAGGCCTGGGCCTTGTCGGCCTAGGCCAGGATACAGCGCTGACTATAAATTATCCTTCCGTTACTTTGAGAGCTTTTAAAGACAGAAACTAAATATGAATTTCCATGGTTGCATGTGCTAGAGTTTTGTAAATGCAATTTAATACTAGCCTAACTGGAGAGTTCTAGTCTAATACATCCCTATTATAATCCGCCACTGTCAGGCAATATGCATCACTGATTCCATGTTTGGCAGTGTTTGTCCAGGGGGATTTTTTTTAATACACTAGCAAAACCCAGAAACATAGTTTATGTTAATTTGTTTCAACAGATACTTTGTTACCTTGGATTCTGCTGTGAAAACAACCAATCCCCTAACACTGTGAAAACTCTCTAGCATGCTACATACTGGTCGCTGTAACCTTATGTCAATTTGAAGGTGATCATTTATGCATCTAAGGAATGTGCTAATCTGACCAAGATTGCCTTACGGACCTTTCTCAGCATATTCATGATAATATTTATTAGTCAGGGGAGAAACTGGCCCCACATCTAATTATAAAGAATGCAATTCTTTTACTGTTTATCTGTCATGCAGCTACATCAAAGTCCATGGCAAAAATCTAATTAGTGGATGGTAGTGACCTCCAGCATATCAATATTTAAAGATATGAGGTAGCAGTGAGGCCACAGCGTCGTTCTTTATTCTGTGATCACTCAGAAGAATGGCACTACATATTGGCATCCCTCTACGGAATAAAATCAGAGAAGTTGGAAATCATATACAGTTAATATTTTATATATATATATATATATATATATATATATATATATACACAGTAAATATATATATATATATATATATATATATATATATATATACACATACACAGTATATATATATATATATATATATATATATATATATATATTATATATATATATATATATATATATATATATATATATATATATATATATATATATATATATAAATATATATATATATATATAGAGAGATATATATATATAGATATATAATATTTATATTTATGCAGTACATATATTTTTTATTTTTTCCTTAAATCAGCATTTGTTAATGGAGATAAATAGAAGTATGTTGAGTTTTTACTTCTAAATTGTGCAGGCAGTTGAACAGCCTTGTTTCTCCTTATGCGAGAGATGAACTTAGGAGGCACTGGATCCAACTGTAGATAAAAAACCATATTGAAATGTACAAATGCTCTGGTTGGCAGCTCACTGACACAGTTGTAGGCAGGTGCCTAAAATGTTAAAAATGCATTTGTCTAACAAAGGGTTAATATGTGGCATTGCAGGAGTTAAAGTTTGGTGCTGTGGTGTCCCTAGGGTTGACACTTTTTCTTCAATCCAAACCTGAACACTTTAGCGGCACACAATAATTATTATTTTTTTTGTAGTATACACTATATAATTGTAACAGACTTAGTAATGCGGCGCACATAGTGCCCCCTCAACCTCCTGTAGAGTTATGTCCTGAGCCACATTCCTGTCTGAATATTGTGTCTGGGTTTCAGGTGGACTGAATCCTGGACACATGATTCAAAACCTGGACTCTCTGGGTGAATCCTGCACAGGTGGCCACGCTAGGTGCCCCCCCCCCTCTGTGCATGTGTCAATTCCTGTTTCTGAAGTGATATATGCAGGAGGGGGCAGGACCTCATGTGGTCCAGGGATGAGAAGCAATCAATAAGGATGTGTCATGATGTAGTCTGGACTATTTTATGTTGTTTCATTCCTTAGTAGGACCCTGGGATGGGTTCCGATAGCTGGGTTGTTACTTTGAGGGGATGTAACTAACTTCAGCCAAAGGAATGACACCACAACACTGCAAAAGCTTAGTATAATGGAAGAGAAGAGAATGAAATGAAATCTGATTCTGTCTATCATACAAACGTGCTTCTATGAAGCCTGTACAGAACTTCATTCACTAAAGAAGTTACTGGTTAAGTGAATCGTCTGGTCTGATTTACTGAAAAGAGTGTGTGCTCACAGTGTATTGATGAACTGGGGAATGAAATGTATCTTCACAAGTTAATGAAACAAAGTGTATATTACAGTTATCCTTGAGGTTATGAAGTATGGAGTGTTAAGAAGGAGGAGCAGCCAGCTTGGGAGAGGGAGGTGACCACCAGTAATGGAGGGTCTGTAGGTAAGGCCTGGCAGTTGACATGCTCTACCAAGTGGATGGGTCCCTAACTTGGGCCCGCTGCAGAACGGAACCCTTCCAAGGACTGAGCCTAGAAACATGTGTACGCAAGGCCTTGTGAACTAAGTGCAGTGGTCCCAAACTTTGCCTACAGGCTGTTAAGTGTACAGTGTTGTGAAGAGCTGGTGGAGAACAATCAGTGCTCAGCACTATTTCCCTCAAAATGTATATGAATGTGAGTTAGGGACCTTAGATTGTAAGCTCCTTGAGGGTAGGGATCGATGTGAATGTACAATGTATATGTAAAGCACTGCGTAAATTGACGGCACTATATAAGTACCTTAAATAATAATAATACTAATGTGATCTTTCTGTATGTGGGGCCTGGTGAAGTCATTTTGGCCTATGGGCGTTAGGTGGCACTTATTCACATGTGAAATAATACAAATGTAACAGCATGCAGTTACCCCAGGTAATCACATGTCTACAAAATTGTTTGATATTTCTCCATAAAATATAACTGTAGTAAAGTTAAATATTATCTGCTCTATATTATATTAACTTTACCATATACATTTTAATGTTGGTGACATTTTTTGCTAATCTCTGCATTTGAATCAACATATACTGTATGTGCAAATAGATTGTTTCACACCTTAAGATAGTGTTAAGTCTGTCTTGAAACTGATTTACAACAGATAATTCAGAAGCGGGTTTGCAGCTGAAAGTACTATTCTACAGGCCAGCACAACTACAAGTGCAAAAAATGGAAAATAAACTATATGTCTTTAGCACACTATTGTTGAATGGCGAGTCAGTTGTGTAAAGCTTGTGGTACAGTGTACCCCATATTCATTAACATGGGGAGGGCGGGATCTGGGGGCCCCCTTGTTAAAGAGGGCTTACAGATTTCGATAAGCCCCCCTCCCGTAGACCCAAGGGTTGTGGGGGGGACCCTTGCTTTGGGGGAGCCTCTCCTGCTGGAAAGCACCCCCCATGCTGGCTTGTCCACCCCCTTTCCTGACCTGCCGGGCTGTATGCTCGGATAAGGGTCAGGAATGAATTTGAATAATTAGTTTCATTTGGATCCTTCAAACAGCTGAGTAAAACAAACACATTTTGTTTCCTTCCTTAATGTTTAATTTGGATCTGTTGAAATTTGTTACTATTGTATTTGGAAATTCAGATACATTTCAGAATAAGGAAAATGATGTCCGAATTTCAATTCGGAACAAAATTAACTGCTGGTGTCTATTGTCAAGTCTAAATAAACTACACTGGATTCTTCTCTGAGCCCCCGTTCACACCTATGCGAATTAGATGCGGCTTACACCGCATCCAATTCGCAGGACATTTCAAAATACATTCATTTTAATGAGGCTGGTTCACATATCTGCAGTGCATTCGCACTCCGCATTGCACAAAAAACGTGTGCGTTTTCTAGGCAGTTCGGTCTGACTCAGGTGCGAATTCAGGCCCATTATCTTCTATGGGCACGCATCTGATTTGCAGATGTGTTCCGTTGTGAACAGGATAAGATACTGATGCAATCCTGAGCTGATACTGATGCAATCCTGAGCTGATCCTGAAGCAATCCTGAGCTGATACTGATCAAAAACTGACATGAAACGCTGAACAACTGAGTTTTCTCTTCACAGGGAAACCTGAGCTTCAATTTGCACCGCACATGTGTGAATCCAGGCTTAGTCTTCTTGGTGGGTTTAACGCTGCCTGTGCACTGTGCAGGTCATAAAGTCCCCATACTGTCTGTACAAACTGGGACCGAGGAAGGAATGTCAGTTGCATAAAGCAGCATTTGAAACAAAACTGTTTGACCCATCTCCCCAACATTGAGGAGTTGATTTATTAAAATTAGAGAGTGCAGCTCTGCATAGAAACCAATCAGCTTTCAGGTTTTATTGTCAAAACTTAATTGAACAAGCTGAAGTTGGAAGCTGATTGGCTACCATGCCCAGCTGCACCAGATTTTGCACTCTCCAATTTAAGTAAATCAATCCTGCAGTCCTGTAGGATACTTTGCACATAATATCAGGGATACCAAGTTTAAAGAACTGCCACAACAAGTAGCCTGTACTCTATACTCTTGCTCCTTAAAGATTTTAGGGAGTACACAGACTTACAGATACATTTTTCCTCCCCTACTGAACTAGGAAAATATTGATTCATTATTGACAGATTATATTATTTTGTATGTATAATTACTGTATGTTATATCATTTAACATATTGTATTTATTCTAGGTTAATAATAGTATTCTCATGATTGCTATCTTATAGGAAACATCTAATAATGTTAATTGTACATACGGTAATCAATACATTGCAAATTTCAACTTTTGTCTTGAATTCCTTCTGAAAAATCAGTGCACTTCCTGTGCCTCAGCACCCTTGTGCCTTGAAGCTCATAGCTGTATACTGTATCTGCATTGTGAGATCATCTAAGGCACTGCTGCCTCTGACTTCTAGTCTCAGGGGATATGGAGTGAGATTTGGTTTTGTCACTACTGTGCTGTTCGCTGTTCTTCTTGCTGGGGAGGAAGATGTATCTGGGGACGTGCAGTGCAAGGATCCCCCTGCTTTCGCTTCATCCATTCAGTGGATTTGTGCTTCCTTTACCTAAGTCTCTGCTTCTTAAATATTACTCTACCAGTCATCAAACTACCAGTAATAAGAGGAACAGCACTGACACGAGAAATTAGCATCCTGCTTGTAGCAAGATGGACACCTATACACAGAGGCACAGTGCAGAAGATGGCATAGTAAGTTAGTAATGGAGAAAGATCATCTGTAGGGATATCACAGATAATACTGGTGACTAGTCTTTTGTCCTCTGCCTCTTGGGCACAGCTTCCACAGTACATTTCCTTCTTACGAACCTTACTTTGTAATATGGTTTTACCTAATATTATTAAGACCTGATCAAATCATAATGAATCCGGGGAGAACATCATTTTATGCTTGGATGGATACAAATTAACTGTGGAGGAGGGTTGTGCCGATCTATACATCACTGGAGACATTGTGGAGGATGTCCATCTTACACTCAGTCCCCACAGTACAGGAAAATGGAAGTCATTGCTGCTCAATAGGCAGACCTCCCTCGATTTATTTTCTTGTCTTTCGTGTAAGTATACAGTGCCATTTTTTTTAATTAAATCTAATATTTAACCAAATGTATTGATATTATCCAAGGTGTACAAAACACTGCAGCCACAGGGATTTTTGGTCCCATGTTTCAAAGGCTGTATTTAGACACCAGGGACTACTAGGCACAGTGGAATGATGATTCAATTTTGTAAAAACATTGCCTTGTGCCATGTGAGTATTTTGATACGCTTATGGTAGAACATACTGTTGGAGGCAACATGCTATATTCACAACCCCTTTTTATTTATACAGATCAACAATCCAATAAACAGGAGAGATGTGGAGCACCCTCCTAGATAGATGCTAGGATTAGATAGCTAGATGTAGTGTTGGCTCACTGTATTTTGTGGAGCTGTGTTTTGATAGATACATTTAGCTTGTCACACTGTAATCAGTGTGGCTGCAATTGCTGTATTAGTCACATTTAGTTGCTCACTATATTTGGTGTAGCTGCCTATAACTAGTTAGGTCTGTTCAGTGTTCTCAGCTGCTGCTAGTCTGTTTATTCCCTCTGCTTTCCAGAAAAGCTGTGAGAATCTTCTGGATCATAGTTGTGGGGCCATGCAGGTGGCTGTATGAAGGCATGCTGGGAGACTGTATATATTCTCTAAGCACGCTGGGCTCTGGTTCTTTTCCTGGAGAGGAGTAATCCAGCCTGGAGGGTTTGCTGCCCTCCTGAGCAGTGCTGCCATATGCTTGCTGTTCGTGAGGTCTCAGGTGGGCAACTAAGGGCATGGATGCTGAAGCTACAGAGAGCTGACTGAGGGGCTGTCTGCTGAAGATCTACTCTGGTATCACTGGAGAAAGGTATCAGTTAGAACTTGGAAGGAGGCATCCAACTGTCCCTGGACCTTTTCGTGAGTAAAGATGGTCGTGTGAGATCTTAGAGACTTTGGGCTGCTGTCACCCCTCTTGTTCTAGAGAGTCAGCTGTGTGTTTGCTAAAGGCGACATTAGCTGGTGTCCTGAAGAGCTTAGTCTGTTTAGTTCTCTGTAAGGGGGCTTTGTTCTTGTTGTTCTAAAGGAAGAACCTTGTGTGCTGTTAACTGCTTCTATTCCAAGTCCACAGTCTGCTAAATGCAAGGACTTCTGCTTCAGCTTTACAGAAAGGAGTTCACTTTCCTCAACTTGTACATAGTTTCTGTTTTTAGCGTATCCCACTCAATTCCCTCAACCCCTCCAAGTTCTCCAGAAATAAAAACAATGAAAACAACACCCCTAGACTGGTTATTGAGTTAAAGAGTGACATTGTCCGTGTGCCTAGCTGGGGGACAATCCACTGGGGAAGAACCTGTGCAAATTTCCAGTGGCTCCTATGGGGGTAGCGCTACAGATGGTTGTGTATTCATTATAACTATAGAGAGTCTACTGATTGCTCTTTCAACTTCCCCTATCTTTACCTCTGCATGTAGTTCATTGGCTGAATTTAGCCACAAATGTCTAGCGGTGATCATAAGAGAGAAGCAAACTATGAAAACAATTATCACAGTCTGTGCTTTTTTTAGGTAGCAAAACGCATTGGGGGCGTGGCCTGGTTGGAGCCCAGGCTGAGGTTTCCACTCTGATGCTACTACAAGACAAGATGAATGTGCGGCTTTAGGGATTACCTCCTCCCTTTTGCTTGGTGCTTTTTTAGGCTTGGCGGCTTTTCCACCCTTCCTTACCTACTGCTCAAGGCACTAAACCATGTGTGTTATTATACAACCATGGGAGTGGTAAAATGGCCTTGGCTCACAAAGAATCTTTTCCTGTATAAATCAGAGAGGTGAGGGTTTGTTCAAGCATAGGTGTCTATTTATAAAACGTTTGTTGCACAAATCTCAGAAGCACTGGTGCAAGCTGAACGAAATTTCGTAAATTTTCTAAGAGATTAATGCCCATATCATCTAGTGGCCAAAATGCAGTATAGTTTTCTAAAATACCTCTATGAGAAAACTGTACTGCATTTTGGCAACTAGATAGAGCTGGCGATGCAGACATCAGTCTCTTAGAAAATTTAGGGTGACATTTGGTTCAGCTTGCATTAATGCTTCTGAGTTCTGACATTCATGAAGGAAAGTTTTTTTAAATAGACCCTATAGTGTGTTAAATTGTATTGATCCAATTCCAGGACACAGCAAATATCATTGCAGTCTACAGTGTATGCCCAGTTTACACAGTTTAAGCATTGAGTTGGTATGTGCGGGGGAAAAAATGTAGACATGCTGAATTTTTTTGCAGTTTAGCACACAAAAATACAACACGCTGCTTTGATAGAAGTTCTAAAAAAGCAAGCAATGCATTTTTCATTATATGCATAAAAATGCGCACTCTGTGGTGTCAACAAGCCTTGAAATTTGGCGAGTAAAAATATGTTGCTGAAAATGTTACAGAATTTAAAAAAAGGAAAAAAAATAAACAGAGTCTTTGCTGCTTCAGCTGAACTGTACATTGTGATAAGCCGCGTGCCGGAGTTCTGGTACAAAAAAGAAAAGCGTTTTTAATTAACTACCTGACATGCGTCTGTTTGTTTTTACGCAGTGCTCAGACAACTACTGTTCCCTCTTCTTCTGTTTACCTTCACATTCTGTTCTACGTCCTTCAGCGGTTGTGTTTCTCAAATGGAAATTAAATTTCAGAAAGCTTTGCTAAAAATTTGCAGTATGGAGATATGGTAAATGCGTTTTATTATTTTCTTTTATTAAATAATCAGCGTTAGGGTGTGTCCATGGAAGTGGACACACTTCACGGAGACTCCTTCAGCTGTTGATGCGAAGACTGTTGTCCATGGGCCCACATTGACTTGGGGTGCCCACTGGTGCCTGTAGATCAGTCTTCACTATCTTAGCTTCTATAATCCGGTGACAGGGCTTTATCCCACCAATCTGAGCTCTCTGCAGCTTTCACATACCTCTACAAGGGAGTACTCTTGTTTTCCCACGTGATCCTCTTTCCTGGAGGATCTCTTTTTTTCTCAAAAAACATAACTTTAACCTGATATGCCGAGAATATAGCAACAGTATTGTATTTCAGAAAAGCTGTATCTTTTTTTTATAAATATTTTATTTAAGAAATCAAGAAAGGCAGCTTCCAAATAATTGTACATATACAAAAACAGGAAGCATACAAAGGACCCAATAACAGTGAGTTACAAATACAATGGATTTATATCAGATCAGTCAAAAAAGGAGGAACAATGCTGACCGCCAAAATGCAAAAGTCCAGACAAATATCAACCATAATGTAAACCGGTACCGATAATGAGAGCAGGGGAAACATCCCCTAAGGATACTAATCCAGAATATTATAATGCAATTACGAGAGATAATTCTGAAATTGGGTAACTTCCGGGTGTCTCTATATGATGTGTAAAGTTGCCTAATTTTTTACAGAGAAGTAAGAAGACAGGGAGTAGAAATGAGAAGAGGGAGAGAGAGATGGAGAAAAAGAAGAGATGGGGTGCGGTACCACAGAGTAAAGATTTTGAAATTGGTTTCTTGCACTTTCGTGCAGATTGAAGATTGCAAGGCAAATCGGGTTATATTGGAACATTGCGTCTTCGAGAATGTTCTACCCAGGTCTGATTCCCATTTTGCAAAGTAGGGTGAAAGCTGTATCTTTTTATATTTACCAAGCAGCCTTTGAGCTCTGGCCAGTGACTTTGCCTAGGCTGTGATGATGCCATCTGTGTACTGCAGGCAGTAAGAAGAATTTCCTCATCCTCCTCTTGATCAGATTGCAAAATTGTAACTTTGTAGAAAGAAACTGCAGCAGGAGCTTATCTGTGTCAGACATTAGTGAACATAGACAAGACCGTCACAGACACCAGGATGTATATGATTGTGTCATCTCTCTGCCAGCAGCTTAGTCCAGAAAATAAATACTGACTGGGTGATTCCTGAACAAGGATAGCCCTCTCCTTCCGGAGAAAAAAAGAAAAGATGATGAAGGCATTTTGGGGAAGAAGTAGTCTGCTCTTTGTAAAAGGTAGTAAATACTTGGAGGTGCTAGGTAGCCACCCTTTATCCAGCTAGGTACCCACAGTTTTAGGATAATTTGTTACTGTTTAAAGCTGAGTTCCAGACAAAAAGAGAACTCAGTCTCAAACAATTGACCACCCCACCCCCCTAGTTTTTGGATATATATATTTTTTTATTTTTGGTACTTTTTTAAGTTTTTTCTCCAGGACTTCAGTCCCATGTTGCTGCGGTGAGGTACGTCACTTCCGCGGTTGCATCCGGCCCTCCTCCTTTCCCTCGCTGCCTTCAGGGACCTGTGTGTGTGTCCAAGAAGATGATGGGACCATTCAGAAAGCCCAGCGTGACTCGCGCATGAAGGCTTCACTGCCGGTTCCCTTACTTGCAATACTGGTGCCTGCACCCGAAGCCGATGAATGGATCAGCTTGGGGTGCAGACATCGTGGGATCCCTGGACAGGTAAGTGTCTTTATAATAAAAGTCAGCAGCTATTTGTAGCTGCTGATGTTTATTTTTTCTTCCCCCAGGCCGTAACTCCGCTTTAAGACTGAGTTCACACTAGATGCTAATTTACAGTGAATTTTCTGCGGATTCAGCATTGCATCTAAATTGCAACCCATTCATATACCCTGCAATTGGTTTGCAAAACACAGCGTGTGAACACCCATGCAATACGATTCTGGTGCGGACAAAAAAAATACATGGCTCAAATCGCACCCCAAAGTGCTGCGATTCCTGTGCGAATTACATGCAGCAGTGTGAACCCAGGCTATATGTTTGTAAAAATCAATTGTAATTGCAAGAGACAAAGTCATGCTGCATGTCCATTGTTAGATTATTTGCGTTTTAATGGTGTCTAGAGCCCACAGTCTACGACACATATGTAAGTGAGCAGGCTGCATATATAAATTTAAATATATATATATACGTATATACTGTATATTGTATTGAACATCAGAAATGGGTCCTGAAAGGCAGGTGTATATCACCGCTGTTTGGAATGTGGTCCCTTTAAGGGGATGACAATGTATAGTTGGAGTACTCAGGAATTGTCAACCATGCAGTGTGTGGGACTCCGGGGGTGATTCATCACAGAGAGGGAAAACGGACTCTTTTCTGGATCTTTAAGTTCTGATATGCGACACAGAATTCGGAAGCTAGGAGTGATCTTGGGTGGGAGAGAGCCTACAACCCTGACTACAGGAACGTTGGACCTGATAGGGTAACCCACCTACAAGAGAGGGCTTAAAAGGGCAGGAAGCAGTCATCAAGGTGTCCATGAGGTGTTGTGAATGTAGGACACTTGTAGGACACTTGTGAGAAGGACCTGTGTGACTGTGTGTGCTGTTTGTTACTGAGACATTGCTGAGCTCTTGCAATTTTTCTGGGCCCCTAAAGTATACAGAAACATGAAAACCCTGTTGTGGGACAGGCATATGCTAGGGTTGAGCCAACTCTTTATTTTCTGTGCCAGGAATGGGGACTATTTTGTTTATCTGGCTGCTGAAGACAAGCTGTGTGTGTGTAAATGCACAATCTTGTGGATGGAAATAAACAATAAAAAAAACAATGTAGTGAAAAATATAGATTTAAATGCACAGTCCCATAATAGGATCAGCAATATAAACTTATTGGTGAAAACACAATAATTCAGTGCAAAATAGTGCATAAAAATGTGCTGGTGACTTGAAAAGTGAAGAGGTGATCCAGTACAGTGCTCCAGAAGCATCCACTGCACCCCTGTGAAATGGGCACTCACTGGAAAAGTTGGCTGCCGTTACAGTAGCAAACACACACTCAGTGTAGATCCGCCATCTGTTGTGGGGAAGGCTGTTCAGCAACTCGCACCATCCAGATGTAGCTGTAGTAAATAGAGATCACCGGGAGCCAGATGAAGTCTCAATAGTGTAGTATTTATTGTAATTGAAAGCTAAAAGCCAATATAAAATGGATCATGAAAACACGACAATGGGTGCCACTGCCGACCCGGTATCGGACAGTGGCCTGACGTCAGCACTAGTGTCTACTCCCTGAAGCTTTTCATCCAATAGGATGTTATCAAAGCAAGGTCCATAAAGACATGGATGAGTGAGTTTGGGGTGGAGGAGCTTGACTGGCCTGCACAGAGTCTTCACCTCAACCCGATAGAACACCTTTGGGATGAATGTGCTGCTGGAAGAATGGTCAAACATTCCCATAGACACACTCCTAAACCTTGTGGACAGCCTTCCCAGAAGAGTTAAATGCTGTTATAGCTGCAAAGGGTGAGCCAACTCAATATTGATCCCTAGGCAGTTGTGTTGTTGCCATGTATAATAAAGAGGATACTGGGGGGCGTGACCGGAAGCCGACCTGGAAGGCAGCACGGACTGAGAGCTCCTCTCCAGCCCGCAGCACACAGGCTAAATTTCGGGGGATAATTAGCCAGCATATGGGAGGATCGCGCACTACCCGATCCTCCTCAGCCCGGAGACCTGCACACCCGCCGCCGAGCACCGCAGCGTCCTTTAAAAAGCTTTTCCAGCCGCCGGCGGCTCCGGGCGGGTGTACCAAGATGGCGCCGGCCGCCAACAACACGAGGCAGCAGGCCTCAATCCCGCCGCCTCAACACAGCGGCGGACCGCCACCGGACGCCAAGGACCCCACACAGCAGCCCCCGAGCCCCTCCGGGCTCCAACACCTGGTGAGTGAAACCCACCAAGCATCAGGGGGACACCACTATCCACAGGGGGACCAGGCCGGAACTCAATCCCAGGCAGCATATACCCAGTGCACAGAGGCCTTCCCCAAGTTGCTGAGGACAGCCTCTGACCCATGCCTCCACACAGGCACTATGTCTCCCACAGCATCCGACCCAGCAACAGACTTCCCCCCCCTTCCAGACCCCGGACACCCCCGGTTGAACCGACAGCCCCCCACGGATGAAGGGGCACAGACCGCATGGCAGTCACTACCCCCCCCAGGAGCCCAAAGGCCCGAACAACCCAGGGACCTCAGCCTAAACAGAGACCCGCAAGCAATCCCTCCCTCACATTCCCAAGCAACCCAGGGGCACATGCAGCACCCAGGATACAGCCCACCGGCCCCCACCCCAAGCTCTCCCCATGCTACATCCTGGACTGAACCCTGGGCACCCCAACCTTTATGGGACACCCCACAACCCCGAGAGACCCCAGCAAACGGACAAGCACCGACCCCTCCGCATCTCCACCCTCCCACAGGTTATAATGGAGACCCCTACCCCCCCTGGCAATCATACCTGCAAGCCATCCCCACCAAAGATGACTTCAAACAGCTCATAGCTGATGTCAAGGCCACCTGTCGCTCCGAGATCCAAACACTTCATGCAGGTCTCAAACACCTCTCAGATAGAGTAGAGATGGCAGAAGAGGAGATTCAAGAGACCAAACTGGCCATACACCGCACACAACAACAGAGCTCAGACCACCACATCATGCTCCGCGACATGCAACGCCATGTCGAGGATCTCGACAATAGGGGCCGGAGAAACAATATTAGGGTACGAGGACTCCCTGAATCAGACGGCACCGAAGACCTGCAATCCTCATTACAGACCCTGTTTAACGAGATGCTCGGGGAGGACCCTGACAAGCACATAGAGATGGACAGAGCACACCGGGCTCTCCGCCCTAAAGGTCCGGCCTCAAAGCCCCGGGATGTAATATGCAGAGTGCATTCTTACCCACTTAAAGAAGACATCATGCGTAAAGCCCGCCTTATACGCGACCTGCGATATGATAACACCCCGGTACAAATATACCCAGACCTCTCTTGGATCACGCTTCAAAAAAGGAGATTGCTACAACCTCTACTGCGCACACTTCAAGATGAGAAAATCACATACAGATGGGGATTCCCCTTCAGTTTAACAGCCAAACACCTAGGAAAATCGGCAATCCTTCGCTACTCAGATGACCTGGAACCCTTCTGTGACACCTTGGGGATCCCCATCCCTCAACTCCCCGAATGGGACCTGGTGGCTAACCCCCCACCACCGCCAGTAGTGTGGCAGAAAGTATCCTCGACCAAACGTCCAAGGGGCCCAGATCCCAACCGCCAATCCCCCAAACACAAGATGAGATGACTTCCCCCCATAAGGGGACCACCAACTGCGACACTAACATCTATCCCACAAAGATCTCCGCAAAATGACTACCACCCCCCGAAAGCCTATTAATCGACAAGACCTCACTCCACGGGCTACCCTGGGCCGAGAAGCCGGACAGGTTGCCCCCCGAGTTACGAACCCCCCTCGTGGTTTACCACCCACAAGTTCCTTTCTTGACCCTACCCCCCTGGTATCTCCCCCGACCCGAACTTTCCGGACATCCTAGTCGGGGAGACCTACAGGAACTGTTTGGGCCTTTTGACCTTGACGGTCACCCAGACCCAGCAAATGTTGCATAATTGTTTGACTTGTTTGGTTTTCGTTCTAACCTCTCCTTCTCCTCCTAGATACCTCACCTCCACCCAACTACTCACCTACTCCCTCCTGGGGCCCCCCTGGGCGCCGAGCCTCCTCCCGCGGATGCCACACTCCCGGAACAGATCCAGATGTCGACCAGACCAGATAAGTAATGCTGTCACCCTCCCAACCACAGACCATGGCTAAGGTAATAACACTTAACGTCCACGGCCTAAACTCCAATAAAAAAAGACACTTGGCGCTCCGAGAGTTCAGGCAATCTGGCGCAGACATTATAATGATACAGGAAACACATTTTGGCAAGGGCGACTCCTTCACATTTGCCTCCAAGTTCTATCCCTTATCATTCCAGGCCTTTAACCCACGTAAAAAAGCAGGGGTTGCCATACTCTTCAAAAAAGGGTCCCCATTCTCTTGCACTGGGACACACATAGACCCACTAGGCCACTATATCATTGTACAGGGCACATGGCAATCCCAAGCCATAACCCTGTGCACCTTATACGCCCCGAATGTACACCAACACCGGTTCCTGAACAAGGTCTTTACCCGCCTGTTTAAAACACCCCATAACATGCTAGTGGTGGGAGGGGACTATAACCTAGCACACTCCACTCAACACGACCGCCTTGTGACTAACCCCCAAGCACCTCAAACAAGAGCCCTCAGGGACTCTAAACAATTCCGGCAGATCACCAGGAGATATGCACTATTTGACACATGGCGGGCCCTGCACCCAAAAGACAGGCAATATACCTTCTACTCTGCCCCACATCACACCCATTCAAGACTGGACTACATCTTCGTCAACAACACCACACTTAAAGCCATCAAATCTGCGCAAATCCTGCCCATATCTTGGTCAGATCACGCCCCGGTGACAATCTCCCTGGACCTGGGCACCCCCACACGCAGGCCCTATAACTGGAGGCTTAACAATCTCCTCCTACAATACCTCCCATCTAAGACGGAACTAGACACCACGCTACAACATTACTTTGCTGAAAACAACACCCCAGACATAACCCAATCCACCCTCTGGACCGCACACAAAGCGGTAATCAGAGGTAGGTGCCTTGCACTCTCCTCAAAAATGAAAAAAGAAAAAATGAAAAAAGATGCTCAGACCGCCACGCCAGAATTCTAGGGGAAAAACGCATCCGACACCTTGAAAACAAACTGCTGACTTCCACCTCCCTAACGCTTATTAAGCAGATAGTCCAAGTCAGAACAACGCTTCGGGACTTGGCACTAGGGGCAGTAGAAAAATCAATAATAAGACTGAGACAGCTATACTATGATAAAGGTAACAAAGCGCAATCACTCCTAGCCAGAAAACTCGCGGACCAAGCACATATATCCACGCCCGACCAGATCAAAGACAAAAAAGGTGACCTAGTGACCCATCCCCAGGACATTGCGAAAACATTTGCGGAGTTTTACACAGACCTCTACAACAAACGCGAAATACCCCACAACCCCCCGTCAGCAGATCTAACCGACCGCATAACCCAATACCTTGAACAAGCCAGGCTACCACAACTAAAGGAGGCTGACCTCCTAGAACTAAACACCCCAATTACCATAGAGGAACTGACGACGATCATTAAGGCCTTACCGGCACATAAATCCCCGGGACCAGACGGACTCCCATACGAGTACTACAAGACCTACTTACACATCCTAGGTCCGTACATGACCAGACTATTTAATGCCTTCCTCCGACAGACCCCCATCCCGAACGAGATGCTAGGCTCGTACCTAACTCTGATCCCCAAGCCCGATAAAGACCCGACAGTATGCGCCAGCTACAGACCCATAGCCCTCTTGAATTCGGACCTTAAGATATTCACAAAAATTCTCTCCACCCGCCTTAATGCAATCCTCCCAACCCTGATACACAAAGACCAAGTGGGATTCGTCCCCATGCGACAAGCGGGGGACAACACCAGAAAAGTCATAGACCTGATAGACGTAGCGAACAGAGAATCCACACAATCCCTGGTCCTTAGTCTAGACGCAGAGAAGGCGTTTGACCGCCTAAGCTGGCCCTTTATGACGGCCACATTACAACATATGGGATTCAAGGGCCCCTTCCTGAACGCGGTCCAGAACCTTTATACACATCCCTCATCGCAGGTCAAAACACCCTTCGCCACATCCCCCATCTTCCCGATTACGAATGGTACCCGCCAGGGATGCCCGCTCTCCCCCTTGCTGTTTGCACTGTGTGTAGAACCCCTGGCGGCCACCATTAGGAACAGCCCTGACATTAGGGGCATTCCGGTTAGGGGCAAGGAATTCAAGATATCCTTGTTCGCGGATGACATCATCCTCACCCTGACCAAGCCTCGGATCTCCCTACCCAACCTCCACGCCATATTAGATCACTACGGCACGTTGTCGGGCTACAAGACCAATACCTCTAAGTCAGTCGCACTTCCACTCAACATCCCGACAGACGAAACGACCCACCTTAAGTCTATCTTTCCCTACAAATGGGCGACTACCTCACTCAAATACCTAGGGGTATCCATCACCCCATCCTTCCACACCCTGTACCAGGCGAACTTCCCACCGATATTTCATCAATCCGGGAACTGATCCAAAAATGGAAAGCCCACCACATCTCCCTGATAGGCCGGATCACCTCCGTTAAAATGGTCATCCTCCCAAAACTATTATACCTATTCCAAACTCTACCTATACCCGTTCCCTACATACAACTACGCAAAATACAAAAAGATCTCCTGAAATATGTCTGGAACTTTAAGAAACACAGAGTGCCCAGCTCAGTCCTGACGGCCTCACGGATGGATGGGGGCCTGGCATTTCCTGACCTGGTCAGGTACTATAAGGCGACCCAACTCCGCGCACTGACTTCATGGTTCACCCAGAGGTCCTTCAGCAAGTGGTCAGAACTAGAAAAAATCTGGCTAGCCCCAGTGCACCCAAACAGTATAATATGGAGCGCAAATGTGGAGGTGGACCCCAGACGTATGCTAGGCTCAATGTCGCAACTTCGCCTATTGTGGCGCAAGGTCTCTCGCGAATATAACCTCAAATCCAAACACTCCCTGATGAACTCGTTCTTATGCAATCCTAAACTACCAACCAGCCTGACGCATCAGATGTCGTGGCCTTGGGCCACACGGAACCTGTTCCACTTTGGTCACATTGTGAATCCCAGATCTCGCAGGTTGCTCACATTCTCGGAGCTCCAGGCTAAACATGACCTTCCAAAGCAAGCGTTCTACAGCTATCTGCAGATCAGACACTTTGCCCAAACGATAGCTCCACAACTCCTCTTTTCCCCACCTTCCCCATTTGAACAGGTTATATTAGAAGGACGCAACCGCAGGGGTCTGATATCGGACATCTACAAAATTATAAACAAATACCAATTCCTAACTAAAGGCAAACACTCATATATGTGCAAGTGGGAGAAGGAGTTAGGCGAGGAGCTCCCAATGGAGGCATGGCAGGCGGTCTGGAGGCAGGCAGCCAAAACCTCTATATGTACTCTATATAAGGAAAACTCCTACAAAATTCTCTTCTGTTGGTACCAGACCCCTGCCATACTCCACAAAATATACCCCTCCACCCCGGATAAGTGTTGGCGCTGCCAACAACAGAAAGGGACACTCTTCCACATATATTGGGCATGCCCACTTATAACCCCATTTTGGGAATCTACCCGACAGCTCATGATACGGCTATTTGAGACGCCCATAATGTTCACTCCTAAACTTTTTCTGCTAGGCCTGTCCCAACCAAAATTATCCAAGCCTAGCAAGAAATTGCTCAGGCACATATTGACGGCCGCAAGGTGCTTAATAGCCCTTAACTGGAAATCCCCCATCCCACCCTCTCAAGAGGCCCTATACTCCAGGGTTAAAGACGTTGAACTCATGGAAAAAATGACGGCCAGGATCCGACAAAAACTGGACGACCACAACGAAGTCTGGGAGAGGTGGCATCTGCGGGAGGACTAAGGCAAGCCGCCATGGCAGTCGAGGTGAGAACGTATCTACACCTCCCCTCCTATTATCCCCCCCCCCATACCCTCCCCCCCCTCATTTCCCAACTTTCTCTTCATCCCCTCTTCTCTCTATCTTTCCTCCCCCCCTCCCTTTTCCTACCATCTGTAAAGCAGACCTAACCTGCATGTTTTATATAAACGTCACTATAGGTGCTATATGCTAAAGATTTAACCCCCTACATTTTTTGTAGTGGGAACGCTGTTTTAGAAACTAATGTTGCACCTATGGGCGCACCCATGGACTAATAACGCGCACGAAGCATATATCCTGCCTATGGGAGCTCTATTTTGCCAAAATGTATGTAAAGTTAAATAACCTGTTTGAATATGTTGACAAATAAAAACGTTAATTGGAAAAAAAAAAGTAATTTTTTATTAGAACAAAACAAAGACACATTTCATAAATGTTAGCAAAGATGGCTGAACACTGAACAACAAAGTACGCTTTATTGGTTAAATCCTGTTTCCTTCAGCATATGTCTTGTACCACCATTAGAATCCCATGCCTAAGCTATGTCAGTGCAACAGACACAAGGGCACTGTTTTTGACTAGAAGAAACGAGATTCAACGCTCAGATGGAAATGGTTCTTTACTGTAAAAGCTGTGAAAATTTGGAATAGCTGTTTCAGGGTGGCTCAGTAGATTCCTTCAAAAGGGGCAAGTTGTGTTTTTAAATGCACAAAATAAAAACAGTTACTAATAACTGTAAGAAATAATATTGTTGTGTACCGCTTTACCCCAAAGGAGCCACTGTCCTCTTAGGCCCCCCCCCCCCCCGGTTCCCAGAGCTCAGGACTCTATAAGCAGCACAATGCTCTCCGACACACACCCTGGCTGAAGAGGGGATATTTATTGTAACAATGTACAATACATCAATGTGTACAATCAGCACGGTACAAAATATACAATGTGAAAAAAAAAAGAAATGTAAGAAAAAAAACAATTTGCTGCTATGCACCAATAGTGCTTTCCACCACACCATATAAGTATTCTTGAACAAAATGTGCAGCGCAAATTATCCGTGAAACAGCCTCAATCAAAGTCCAAAGAGTGTTACAAGTCCTTTCCATTCAACTTAAACCTGTGAAAAAGTCTTCAGTGCTTACTCGTCTCCACTTGAATCATTCAATGCAGTCTATATGCTCACTTTCTATTGTGGACCTTGAAGTTAATTTAGGTCATTAACGCATGTTTTACTATTCAATGTAATATCCAGCACTAATCTCTCCTTCTCTTTCACTCTCGTAAGATGTAATTACATGCAAGAGAAATTAGGTATATAGTGCTTTCTGTACATACAGTGTGATACTCCAATACACCCCCACAAAAACACACTCACATTAGTTCCTTAATACCACACAACTCCTCAATCCGTCATTCGTCTTCAAAATATCATGTTCCAATTGAATACTAATCAACCATTCAACTCCCTGCTCACCTTGTGATCTCTCATCCCACTTCTTCTGCGCTCCCAACCTTGTGGATATAGTTACATGCAAAAATAAAAATATATATAGTGCTCTCTGTGCGTACAGTGTATTACCCCAATAATTCCAAAAATGCACTCACATTAACTCCATAAATATACAACTTTTTCACAAGTTTAAGTTGAATGGGAAGGACTTGTAATACTTTTTGGACTTTGAGGCTGTTTCACTGGCAATTTGCGCTGCACATTTTGTTCAAGAATATACGATACATAATACTACAATAACCAAAGAAATAGAAACAGCAATAACTTCTCAAACAAATAAGTATAACAGTAGCAAAATAGATCAATAAAATATGCTAAAAAAAAACTGTAATTTCAGCGCTAAAAGTGCAATGAAGGAAAAGTTATTTGAAGGATCAATCCACTACAGAATATAGAGAGTCCACATTCAAAATAAATGAAAAATAATAATAAGAGAGGATGTGCTCCGTAACCCTTAGTAACCGGGACTAGGTTTTTCATCTGGATACCATCACCAACACCTTGTGCATAAAAAATCCCCGTTGGTAATGCTCTCTCCAGACATCGGTAAAAAACGGGCCTTGTATCTCCATACTCTATGAGATTGGATCAGATCTTCCCAAAACGATGTAAATAGACTAGACACTGAAGCCTGTCACCACCTCAGCTTTGGACCTGGCTCCTATCGCCGGATAAATCACTTTCTCAAACAGTAGTTTATAAATGCAAAGAAAAAAAGGGGGAGCTGGCATAGCATAATACTGTTTATTTGATAAAAAAAACTCACACACATGGTAATAACTGCTTACATGGTAACAGAAGTAAAAAAAAGCATATAGAACGTATCTGCAGTGCAGCGCAAGTCACTTCTCACCACCTCCAGAGTTGGTGTGCAGCTGCAATGGAACCTGGGCTTGACCGACGCTGTGACTGACAGACAAGGGAGCCGTGTAGTCACGCACTAATGTGTTTCGTCATCACATCTTCGTCGCTCTGTGGACTCTTTCTATATATTCTGTAGTGAATTGATCCTTCAAAGGACTTTTCCTTCATTGCACTTTTAGCACTGTTAATGCCGAAATGACTGTTTTGTTTTTTTAGCATATTTTATTGATTGATTTTACTTATAATAGCTGCTGGTGTGCATTTAAACTATTTGTACATTTGAGCGCTTGGATCAGTAACACTTTCGAGGTTTACTGATAATTTATCTAGTAGCAAAATAGAGTACACAGTTGGTAATAAGCAAATGGACCAGAGAATGACCTCTAAACCCTATATTTAGGAAGGTATTGTTAAAGGGCAAGGTTAAGATAACAACAGCTTTTGCCAAACCCTTTCCCTACTGACCAATATGTTGGGGCCCAAATCCAGTGTTGTAGCACTCAGATAAAGTTCCTCTGAACCCAGATACTCTTTAAGAGAGTGCAGTAGGGTTTGGCTAGAAGCCTCTAACCAACTGCTGGGGTGATGACTTGTCCCATTCTGTTCTCTGTTGGCAGCTCAGAGGAGTCAGTGGCAGCAGCATTCTCCCCAACGATCAGGCAGTGAGCAACAGTGGTGTTCTCCCGTTTGTACAGGGGAAGTAGTCTGGAAGTAGTTAATGGGTCTCTCAATCCCAGAGGGCCCTTGTGAAGCTGCGCAGTCTACACTAATGCTTTGTCTGCTGCTAATAGTGGTATCTATCAGAAGAAAAGAAGCTGAACAGCGTGCACTTGCCATGTAAGAATGTACTGTTTCCCTTGTGTGCACTACTAACAGAAATCAGCTACAGGTCCCAAGGCTAAGTGCTTTGTCTCATGCCACCACTAGCAGGCGCCATAAGTGACAAACGCATCACCTTGCTTTGCCCATGACTCCTTCTGCCCTGACTAATCCATTGGAAGACACTTTATTCAGCCTATAAATAACTTTTTCCATTTCTCCTCTCTCTCCTTTTTCTGTGTTTAACAAAATTTTTCCTCTCCCGGTGGAGCTAATTCCCGGGGGAAACAAGGAGGAACAAGAGCGAAGAGATAAAATCACGAAAAGACATTCTGAAGAGGTCTTGTCAATTGTTATCTTTAATTATAGGAATAACTCCCCTGCTTCTGGATGACAGCAATCTCTACCTAACAATTACAAATTGACAGCCTTTCTCACCACAACAGCTACACTTATAGGCAAAGCTGATGTGCATGTCTGAGTGCTGGAATGACGGCTGGCTTTTGTACATCTCTCCCAAGCTTGTCAGCAACGTTTATAGACTAAATACTAACAGCAAGAGCTCTTTTTTTTTCTTTCCCTTTCTTCGTTGTTGTAAAATCGCGGCCCCCTGTGATTGAACAGCAGTCTTAATGTGCAAATTAGCATCACAATCGCTGGCAGAAAAATGGAAAAGTCTTGCAGTGACAATAAAACATCATTGTGGACAGATGGGAAGCTTCTGTAAGCATAAAGCTCAAATTCAACTTTCAAGAAGATGAGTTTAAGTTTTTTTTTTTAAGTGAAATGGCTTAGCATTTTAATTCAAAAGCCCTCTGTGTGATCTCAGTTCCCTTTGGTGCAGGTACAAGTCGGGGTGCACACCTGCAGCTTACATCTGGAGTAGCACCACCTACTGGAGAAAATTGGGAAAGCAGAAGATCTAATAAGCTGGTAAATGTGACATTAAAGTGTTTGTTAACCCAATAAAAAAAAAAATCAGATCCTGGAGATTAAACAGCACAGCACTTGTGCTGTGTAATCTTCCCCCCTCTAAACTGTAAAAAAAAACACCCTGAACCTGCCATTTCCTGTATCCCCTCTCTGTACTGACCACAAAAATCAGGGCTGCTGAGCCCTGACCACCATGGTCAGAGTGCATCCCTCCATCATACACAATTGTCCTCTCTGCTATCCTCTCTCCTCCTCACCCCCTCCTCCTTGCCTGTCAGCTCCCTCTATGTGTCTCTGTCTCCGCCCCCCCTGCTATTAATAAAAGTAAAAAAACTACAATGGTCACTGCCATCTCCTCTATTAGAGCCTGGCATACCACATTATGTAAGTCATTTCTAAAAACGAGCGTTGTAAATATCCATTTAGAGCTATCTTCAGGCCAATCACATGACTTTACAGCTCCGAGACAGGGCTTCTGCGGGAGGTCACCTGATCTCCCCAGCTGAGGTCAGAGGGAGATCTTGGCTCTCCTGCAGAAGCCATGTATCGGAGCTGTAAAGCGGCCATGAGTCATGTGACCGGCCTGAAGATAGCTCTAAATAGGTATTTACATTGCTCGTTTTTAGAAATGACTTGCATAGTGTGGTATGCCAGGCTCTAATAGAGGGGCTTGCAGTGATTAAGAATTTAGACTTAAGAAACTCTTTAACATGTAAAAAAAAAATTCTAAAGAATTCTTAGGTAAATATTTTTTATGGAAAAATGTAAATTTGTAAAATTACAAAGTATTAGCTAAGCATTAGTTTACATTCTAAAAGCAGAGACTCTGTTGAATAAAATTTTTTTTGTCACACAATTATTTTGCTACTGTTTATTACATCTATAATTTTTAGTACAAAATAAACTCAAAAATATTTAGTACACACAAGCACAATATAATGCCCATATTATTATTTTTTTATATTTTTTTTGTAAAATATGAAAGACAAGGTAGTGTTGAATAAGTAAACACCACATATGCCAAGCCTCAAAATTGTTCATGCCCATAATAGGGTACCCAAAATCTGTCAATAGGCAAAAGTAATTTTAGCTCATCAATTTGGAGTGTACAGTGAATGTCAGCCCTAGAATTATTGCTTTCACACTGGTGTGTGACAATACCTAATATGCTTATAACGATTTTAGTTTTATCGGGCATGTGCTTTTAAAAAAAGTGTGTTTCCATTTGTATGTGTGTATAAAAAACACAGTCACTTCCAGTGCTAATAGGTCTTCCAAGGTGTGGAGTAACAAATGTGAAATAAAATGGTGGTGTGAAAGGTATATATGGTATCCAAAACTGGGTGGATGCTGCCTTCCTCAGATGGGGTAATCCGAAAGGAACTACAAGAAAAACAGAAATGGAAGGCGCACACCTAGTGCATTACCAAAGATAATTTAATAAAAATATTTTATATAAAAGTGGGTACTCACATGCAAATGCAACTGACAAAAGGCCATAAAAACAATGCATGGACATGCACAGAACACGGGGTACAGATAACGTGTTTTGGGGTGCTCCCCCTTCCTCAGAGCTAGGCTTAGGCTAGGCCTAGCTCTGAGGAAGGGGGTGCACCCCCGAAACACGTTAGCTGTACCCCGTGTTCTGTGCATGTCCATGCTTTGTTTTTATGACCTTTTGTCAGTTGCGCTTTGTGAGTACCCACTTTTATAGAAAATATTTTTATTACTAAATTATTATTGGTAATGCACTAGGTGTGCGCGCTTTCCATTTCTGTTTTTCTTGTATGTGTGTATACATGGGGGGTGTTAAACATATTTTTAGGTGTTTTTTTTATTTTTTTTTACATTTGAGCTTACTTCTTTTTGTAATGTTTCTTTATTGCTGAGAAAGATTGATTGCTATGCCCTAGGGGTGGCAATAAAAACACCCCGAGTAATAAAGTGCCACATCCTAATCTGTGTCCCCCACCGCAGTGCTGCTGGCTTCCCTCCTCTCCCCCCGGCTGCTGCGGGGGATGTTTCAGGATGGAGAATGTGAAAGTAGGCTAATCAACATGTAATTTACCGGCCCCTTCCTTTTTTAAATGAACACAGTGGACACACTCACTCACTGTGTCCATTCATAACGGAAGCATAGTAAACTGTGTGTATTATGCTTCCGTTTGTGAATGAACAGGAAGCCACTCAGCACAGAGCACTTCCCATTCATTCACTGTCCAGTGCAGCTGAGGCTGCAGAGAAAATCATGTGTGTTTAAGTTTTGGGGTGCACACCTGAATGAAATAGGCTGCACACAACTATGAGCATTACCAAATCCAGTTATTTATTTTTCATGATCTCTGGTTACCAATCATTACCGTAAAGAGTGCATTGTATATAAATAGCAACGTGATACGTTTTAATAAGGCTGCCTCCATATACGTCAATAGTTGCCATCTATACGCAGAACAATACATTAACATGCATTGATGAGGGTCAAGGATCATAATGATAATGACATACTAAATGGCTTCAACCACTCATTTCATTTCTCTGTGTTGACAATAGCATTAATTCATATATCTAGTAAACAATTGTTAAGAATGACTGTTGGTGATTTCTTGAATAAAAGATACATTCTTCAAATAGCTCATCATATACACCGACAGGACTCATCTACATTCTGTTTTTTTATTTGATGGGTATTCGGTATTTGTGCAGCATCCTCTTATTGATGACTTGATAGATAGATGCACTTATGTCTTTGTTTTTTTCAATGTTTCCCAATATTAAGGATACATGGGCCCTGTGATTAGTATAGTATGCTATCTACATATGTATTGTACATACAGATAGAGATTAATAATACAATTCTATATTGTTAGGATTATACATAAGAAAAGCTTTTTGTATTCATTGACCCGCATATCTTCCTTTTTTTTTTCTATTCATGATTCATTATTGAAGATTTATTCATTTATTTAAATTGGTGTTTGATGGCATATACACCTACACCTGGGATGCAGAGTATATATATGTACACATTTTTTGTTTACATTAAACTGATAAATATCACAGCAATATATAAAAATATTTTAACCACTTCAGCCCCGGAAGATTTGACCTGGCCATTTTTTGTGATTCGGCACTGCGCCGTTTTAACTGACAATTGCGCGGCCTTACATTTATTTTCCTCAGTTTAGGCCGATATATATTCTTCTACATATTTTTGGTAAAAAAATAGTAATAAGTGTATATTGATTGGTTTGCGCAAAAGTTATAGCATCTGCAAAATAGGGGATAGTTTTATGGCATTTTTTATTATTATTTTTTTTTTACTAGTAATGACAGGGATCTGCAATTTTTATCGGGACTGCAACATTATGGCGGACACATTGGACAATTTTGACACATTTTTGAGACCATTGCCATTTATACAGCGATCAGTGCTATAAAAATGCATTGATTACTGTAAAAATGTCACTGGCAGCGAAGGGGTTAACACTAGGGGGTTAACTGTGTTCCCTGGGAGGTGATTCTAACTGAAGGGGGAGGGGACTGACTAGAGGAAGTGACGGATCGTGGTTCCTAGCTAATAGGAACACACGATCTGTCACTCCTCTCAGAACAGAACAGGGATTTGTGTGTGCACACACACTTCTGTGTTCTGTCCCTCATGCTCGTGATCGCTACATATAGCTATGACAGTTCGTGGGATCGTGCCGAACTGCCGCAGTAAAATGACGGCGGCTGGTCGGCAAAGGGTTAAATAAGAAAACATGTCTCCTTTAAAGTGGAGTTCCACCCATATTTTCATCTTTGCTTTAATCACTACAATCCCGCAAGTTGAACAACATTTGGCGTTTTTTTTTTTTCAAGCGCTATGTACCTTGTTGCTAGGCTGTGTTCTATTTTCTTCCTCTTTCGGTGCTGCGGCGAGGTACGTCATATTCTGTGACGCCACTGCTCCTGGGAGATGTGTGTCATCATCCCCAGGAGTCAGTGGGCATCTCCGCCTGTTAGCTTTGCGTTATTTCCAAACAGGAAATGACATGATGCAAGCCTGATCTAAACACCATTTTTGAAAAGGCTGCCAGGCTGCATACGGGTTGGGAACTTCCTACGATGGCATGTGAGACACAATCGTGCGCCGCCCCTTGTGTCTTCTGCACACGCGAGAGATCCGGAGGTGCATGGGTAACCAGCAGCACCGATTGCTGGAAAAAAACACTTGTGGGCTTCACATGCCCACAACTAAGATGGGAGCACGCTGTATGCAGAATATAAAGGTTAGTTTTTTGAAAAAAATATGCTATAATACAGCGTCCTGTCATATATTGAGCATTTGTAACATTAGGTTAGATGAGCATCTAGGGCAGTGATTAGCGAACCTTGGCACCCCAGATGTTTTGGAACTACATTTCCCATGATGCTCATGCACTCTGCAGTGTAGCTGAGCATCATGGGAAATGTAGTTCCAAAACATCTGGGGTGCCAAGGTTCGCCATCACTGATCTAGGGTGTCTTTAAAAAAAAAATGATGGCTAGAAGTCAGCTTTACGATACCCAGAAATATGTAATGTAGCTGCCAAAACTGGTCATTTTTGATAATCGTATGCACATAGCTACAGATCCATCAGTTTTCCTATTAAGGGTAAATAAGTTAGTAACAAAAATTTTGAGTTAGAGGCAAATCTACCCAAATTTTTATAAAAAAAAAAAAATATATATATATATAAAAAAATATATATATAAATATATATATATATGTATAATATATATATATATATATATATATATATATATATATATATATATATATTATATATATATATATATATATATATATATATATATATATATATACACAGTATATAAATTTGCAGTATATATATATATATATATATAAGCTTTTTTAAATCAGAGTTCTTAATGTTAAAAATATTGACGTCTTTTCTTCCCCCGCATCGTGTGTTTATGTGGGATTTAGTAACGCTTGGATTAAAGGTAGACGGTGTACAGATAAACGTGTTTATCCTTTCGCAGACACAAAAGCAGGAAACACCTACGAACAATGTTCTATGGAAGGAAGTCAGATTTACACTACTAAAAATATCCAGACATCAAAAATGAATTATATTGCCTTGATTATTACTAGATGTTCAAGGGAGATTTTTTAGGGGATTTCCAAAGATAATATTTTTTAATGGTTGAAATAATTATTAATAATAGTTTAAAGCATATCTAAAGACAAGTGTTTTTATAGTTTTGGATCAGATAGGGAAAGGTCCAAAATTCTGTCAGTTTTTTTTTTCTTTTGCTGTCTGTGTCCCATTGGCTAGATTTTCCTTCAGTCCCTGTCGCATGGACACCATGAGAAGTTGCATGAGGTCTATCGAAGTTGATGGCACATTGTTGCCAGGGATCGGATTTCTATTGTGCCATGGGCCTTACAAATTTCACTTTTTTTTTTTGCGGTCTGGTCATCTAGAATTTTTTCTGCACCGGAGGAAGTAACTGGAACAGGCAGTAAGTAAAAGTCTCTCCAAAATCTCTGACAGTTGCCACTGAAACACATGGTCCCCATTGGAAGATTCATTTTTACCTTCTGTTTGTTGACAACTTTAAATTGTGGATGCCAATGGTCACTAGGACAAATAGAGAGTGAGTACACAGTGCAAGTAAAAGAGGACAAGGGTTTCAACTCTTTCAAACTCCATCCAAAATGTGAATAACAATTTTGGCTTTAGATATGCTTTAAATGTAAATGGCTAATGTTTTCATAAATAAAATCTCTCCTTTTAATAAAGAATCTGAGGACCTAGGACATAACTAGGTGTGAAGACGGCTTAACTGCTTTTGGGTCCATGATGTCAGGAACCCAACCACAACTAGGGGCCCCTTTCAGTAGCTTGCTATGTGGTGGTCACATTGTATTCTGTATTGTAGCAGGTATCTCTCTAGGCTGATTGCATCCAAGAGGGAGAGAGCTGCCTGCAACAATTGCGTGGGCTTTTCACCCCCTTCCTTTTCTCTCACACACACACAGAGACACACAGAACTGCTTGCTCTGTAGCCCCCTTTATTGGAAGAGACTGGCAGCCAATCACCAGGAAAATGCAGTAAAGGAAAAGGCAACAAAGCATTGTGGGCGATATAGTCTGAAGGAGGAAGTGACTCTGTTAGCTGGATCAGCCCTGAACTACATGACAGACACTGCAAAGCGTGCAGAACTGCCTGCTGGGAGAAGTGATAAAAGGGGAGGCACGGCCTTTTTTCAGCCTCTCTGGATGCCATTCAACACCAGCCAGCAGGAGGTCTGTGTATGACCAGGAATGAGAGACTGCGGCCTACACAGCAGAGAGCCGGATCGCCCACCTCTGAGGGATCTATAGTAGACAGCCCTGCTTTACAGGGAGGGTTATTCTTGGGGATATAGGGAGGGATAGTATTGGGGTTACAGGTAGAGTTATTCTTGGCGATATATGGAGGGTTAGTATTGGGGTTACAGGGAGGGTTACTTTTGAAGCTATAGGGAGGGTCAGTATTGGGGTTATGTGGAGGGTTATTTTTGGGGATATATGGAGGGATAGTATTGGGGTTACAAGTAGGGTTATTCTTTGGGATATAGGGAGGGTTAGTATTGGGGTTACGTGGAGGGTTATTCTTGGGGATATAGGGAGGGTTAGTAATGGGGTTACATGGAGGGTTTTTCTTGGCGATTTAGGGAGGGTTAGTATTGAGGTTACAGGGAGGGTTACTCTTGGAGCTATAGGGAGGGTCAGTATTGGGGTTACGAGGAGGGTTATTCTTGGGGATATATGGAGAGATAGTATTGGGGTTACGTGGAGGGTTATTCTTGGGGATATAGGGAGGGATAGTATTGGGGTTACAGGGAGGATTATTTTTGGGGATATAGGGAGGGTAAGTAATAGGGTTGCATGGAGGGTTATTCTTAGGCATATAGGGATAATATTGGGGTTACAAGGAGGATTATTCTTGGGGATATAGGGAGGGATAGTATTGGGTTTACAGGGAGGGTTACTCTTGGGGATATAGGAAGGGTTAGCATTGGGGTTACAGGGGGGGGTTATTCTTGGGGATATAGGGGGGTTAGTATTGGGGTTGCATGGAGGGTTATTCTTGGGGATATAGGGAGGGTTAATATTGGGGTTACGTGGAGGGTTATTCTTGGGGATATAGGGAGGGATAGTATTGGGGTTACAGGGAGGGTTATTCTTGGGGATATAGGGAGGGATAGTATTGGGGTTACAGGGAGGGTTAATCTTGGGGCTATAGGGATGGTTAGTATTGGGGTTACAGGGAGGGTTATTCTTGGGGATATAGGGAAGGTTAGTATTGGGGATACAGGGAGGGTTACTCTTGGGGATATAGGGAGGGTTAGTATTGGGGTTACGGGGGGGTTATTCTTGGGGATATAGGGAGGGTTAGAATTGGGTTTACAGGGAGGGTTATTCTTGGAGATATAAGATAGGATAGTATTGGGGTTATGGGGGGGGGGGGTTACTCTTGGGGCTATAGGGAGGGGTAGTATCATAATGCAATCCTAGGTCTGCTTGAAGGATGTCCTGATGGTTGGGTAAAACTTGATATAGGTAAAAAAAAAAGGCCAGAAATTTCTCATGTAGCAGAGATGCCAATTTGGTGGATTCTAAAGATACTTGTGGGAGTTCTAAGTGAGAATTCCTAAAGGATTTTAATTTACTTGACAAAAAGTTATTTTATTTATTTGAATGCTAATGACGCATTTCCTGACACTTCCCCAAATTACAGCTGTGATATGCATTATATAATAAAGACGTTTAAAAAATGTAACTTGTTTATTAAACAAACATTATATAACATCTGAGAGAAATATACACGAAAACCGATATAACCATAAACTTGTAAAGGGTGGGATAAATCAGAAATGTCTATAGCAATAAATGCAACAGTAAGCATGAATATTATTCATGTGATGCTCAAAGATCTCTTTCAGATAGCAAGCAATTGTGCTTCAAGTATGAAAATGACTTGCTAAGGTATTGCTAGACTTGCCAGGCTTCACAAGTCTGTTGCACAATTGCATCAAGTCCACATTGCATGATTTCAGATCAACTTTCTTTGCAAACATTCTGGAAGTCTGCTGCAAGTTCTGATTCAGTTATGTTGTGCAATAGTCACCCCACCACAAGGGTCACTGTGGCTGAATTTTCATGCTGTAGACTTGCAGAGCTCTTGCTGTAGATTCACCACTGCAACTTTTCTCTTGCAAGAGACTTGCCATGCAAATTTACTACAAACTGGAAAAGTGTCAACTAGAACTTGTGCTTCAAGTGCTCTGCAAGTGTACAACTTGTTGCTAAATGAGAAACTTTTGGGCTTTTTTCTACCAATATTGAATAAAGGTCATGCTTGTGATAGAAAAGCCTAACAAAAATGGACATTATAAAGGAGAATTTTGTTTGGACAAGCTGGGTGGGTGGGATGATTCATTATAATCATCTGGTGTACTCTCAATTTTCTAATGAGAAAAGCTGCAGGGTCTCTATCGCATTTAACTCTTGGGGAGTATCTTATGAAAACTGAAATTCCTATTGCAGGAGGTACCTAAAATTTGACTTGTATATTAGTGCAGATTTCTGGAAAATCAGGGAGCCAATTACACAAGTAGGAAATTACATTTCTGGGACTACCAACAGTGTACAGAACGCCTCCAAGTTGCCATATTGCATTGCATTTAACAGCAAGTGCAGATTGGAAAGGAAAAGATCATTTTAAATATCAATAAACTAGAACATGGCTTGTGTAGAAATTGTATATGCTATATATTTTTAAAAATGTTCAATATTTTTTCCATTAAAGTGGAGTTACTCTTTAATGTTGTAGCTTGCATGTAATAGTCTTTGCTTCTTGGCTGGAGTTCAGCTTGAAATTGGATGCCTTACCTTCCACATTTGGAAATATTTATTTTGTGTCACACGTGTAGCGCTATCATCCCAGGAGCTGCTGGTTAGGATGGGTCCTTTTTCTTTGCCCCGACCTCCTTAAGAACTTCAGCCCATCTGACACACTAGGTTGAGGATACAAAGTATGCAATATCACAGAAAATCCCTGAAAGTTTTACTTAGTAGCCAGTAGTAGTGGTGCTATATCAAAGAAAGCAGGCACTGAACCAGTTAGTAAAGGCAAAGTTAATTTATTGTCACCTGTTATGGTTGGTAACAAAGTAATTATAGAAATTGATTAACAGTGGTAATAATATGTTTAGCACACAGGGTGATTATTATTAAGGACTAGGCATTAGATAACACTTAGCATTCAGATCTGCATAAACAAGGTCACCTAAAGTTCAGCAATGAGCAGTAATAAGACTTGATTTATCGAACACAGGAACTATATTGCCAAAGTGCATTGATGGTGACTATGCTGGGCCTAGGCCGACTGGGTGTGCACTGTCCATAAAAATGAAGGAAAATGGAGAAGGTAATAAAGGGGAGGTACAATATGGTTTTACTGGAGGGGCAGTCTTTTATGTTGTTCTTCTGCTGACTATCCTTGGGGCCCTTTAAGAAGCATTGGTGCACTTAATGACAGTTTTAGTAAACCAGCATGCAGTATTGGTGTGGTAAAGATGCCCTAAAATTGCAGTAAAGATGCAGTAAAGGTGCGGTCAAAATGCAGTAAAAGTTTGGTATAGGTGTGGTATACTTAATGCCCTGCCTCCAGCAACTCAGTCCCTGCTAGCAAAGTGAACAATGGGCCGTGAGCTCTCTCACCAGTCCCTGTGGTGCAGATTTGTCTCTCCACAGAATGCCTTCGTTGATCAGCGGTGGGAAGAAGAGTGTGAGAGAGTGTTCTGGCTGAAGGTGATAGTGCAACATAACAACAGAAAGTAAAAGTAAACTGGTTGTAAAGAGGAAAATGTCTCCTTCTCCATGTTTCTGTAGTCTAGCATCTGGCTACAGAAACCATGTTCTCCAGAACAACACCCACTTTTATATTGGTGCCTCAGGGCAGCATACTTGGTGTGGAGGTGCCCATAGAAAATTGTCCCTTCCATTAAAAGGACAGTTTGTTGTGTTGGCCTCCCAGGTCAAATACATTCCAGTCCTCTCCTGTTGCAACCTAATGTATGAGGGGACTAGTCCTGTTATGATTAGAAAATCAGGGTTCTGTGGTTTATAGATATAATTCTGCCAAGCAGCTTCTGTTTATTACAAGAGCACGCACAAAGACTTGGCTCCCAATTCGAAGGAAAGGAAGCCAGAGAATATTAGCAAGTTTATTTGCTCAGGCACTAATTCAATGTAAACTTTGCCAAGTTGCAAAGGCTCTGATATTTACTTATGTGTGTGTAATCTTTTTGCCCAGTATGTGTAAAAATAGGAGTGGTGTTTAAAGGTGTGTTGACAATCAACATTAATTAAAGTGAAACTCAAGCCAAAGATTTTTAATATTTTTGTATAATGCGGAAAAGGTTAGAACTTCTGCACATTTTATTTCTGTCCATGTGTCTGTAGAAGAAATCCACCCTCTCTATTTGTCCTGATGAAATTAATGAAAATGAAAAATTGGAGATTTTAGGAAATCCCAGAATAGTAAGTGAGAGGAAATCCTCTTATGGGGCTCCTATTCTATGAGGGAATTTGCCTTTACTTTGGAAAGATTTTCTCCTGTTGTATCTAGGAAGTGAAGGCACATTTCCCAATGGGGTGCAGGCAGCTAGATGAAAATGTAACCATTCCGTTATCTATAAAAAAAATAAAAGTGATTTATGGTGATATAAATGCCTGAGGATCTTGTATCTTCAGTCATTCTTGTGTTTTTTTTCTAGTTGGGGGATGGATACGTTTTTAACTGTGTATATTTTAAATGGACATATAGAGCTGGGGGCACATGGCACCTTCCCTGGGATACCCAAGGATTATCTAATTTTACTGCTTAATTAGGACTATTGTGCAAGTCCATTGCACTATTCTGCTGGCAATACTGAGTGGGAGTCTATTATAATGCTGTGGGAATAGAATCTTGGAGATATCAAGTTCTATGTACCTACTAGCACCATATATAAAATAAGATCAATGACCTCTTGGGAGGTGTAGTGATGTAGTACTGGGTAGATAAATAATTAGTTGTTATTAGTATGATGCAAATCATTTCCAGCAGCAATTCGATTCTTCCAGAGAGATGCACTTTATTGAAACTTCGGGATCAATCCAACAGAGGTACAGACAAGATGGATGACAGGTTATCCATGAAACATTTAGACACCTTCAGAGAACCTAGTTCATTCTGTCACACTTTGGCCAAAACAAACCTTCACTCTTATACACCTTTCCTACCCTCAATGGGTGACGAGGGCTGAGCAATTCGATTGGCCATTTCTATTAGGCCTTTGATCTGCTTCTGTCTTTCAGAGTGACAGATAATGACCCCTAGCTGTAAACAGCTGAAGTCATAAAACTACCACCTAGGTTGACCATTTCCCATCGATACCCCCTCAAATCTAATTACCATCAATAAATACTTCTTCTATTGTCCTTGATCATCTTTAAGTATGTAAACAATGTACCCTTTAAAAAGGGCTAATTAGATAAACAGATAATCAAAATAAACTGGTATGAAAATCGCTCGCCCTCCTACTATTCCACACCACCACTGCGCACAAAGAAAAATTAATTAAACACCTATGTGTATAAAAATAAACTAAGCAGCTACTTAAATAGATAAATAATGTAAAGTGATTTTAAATGAATAAAAACAGTAGCGCTAATAATCACAGTGTCTGTGAATAAACTAAATATTTAACCTGTGTAAACAATACTGAAAAATATGTATAAACAGTGCTAAAAAAACAACAACACAATTAATCACCTATATACATAAAGTGAAAAATTAAAGTGAAGTGTGATTATATATTTTTGCAGGTGTCCAAAAAAGGAAACAAATCCAAACAAAAGTCCATAAACTGTTACTTATAGTGATAATGTTTCAAAAAGTGACAGAAAAGTGAATGAAAAATCCTGAAGCAAATAAAGTTTTGAAGTGTCTTTAAACAAAATTCTTGAAGTGACTTGAAAAAAATATCTTCCACCACACCACCTGTGTTCAGTGCTACCGCACCCTAAGGAATCGCACTCACCAGCAGTATATGCCTTGCACTCTCATGCTCGGCCAACTCGCTTAATAGCTCCACATGGGTCACAGATGGATCCAGACAGAATGTTAGATAATTGCACTCCACATATAAGGAAAAAAGAGATGCTTCCAATAGTGAAGTAGAGTAAACCATTTATTTCAACAGCACACAAAATTCCTCAACCATTGTACTCACATCCTTCATATAAAAATAAGGCACTTCAGCATAACTTTTCAACAGGAAACAAGGACCCAGCAGTGGTGACCCGATATATTATGGTCTCGGCGGACCCGGCGTTAATACCAATATGTCTCACCCTCCACGCTGTCTCCTTTCTCTTTCACTTCACACGGCACAGCACACCCAGTAACTGGAACGTTGAATGTTAAATGCTCCTCACAGTTGCCATGTAACCATACCCAGACATGTTTCACCGAAGTGGCTTAATGAACCCCAATGATTAAGCCACTTCGGTGAAACATGTCTGGGTATGGTTACATGGCAACTGTGAGGATCATTTAACATTCAACGTTCCAGTTACTGGGTGTGCTGTGCCGTGTGAAGTGAAAGAGAAAGGAGACAGCGTGGAGGGTGAGACATATTGGTATTAACGCCGGGTCCGCCGAGACCATAATATATCGGGTCACCACTGCTGGGTCCTTGTTTCCTGTTGAAAAGTTATGCTGAAGTGCCTTATTTTTATATGAAGGATGTGAGTACAATGGTTGAGGAATTTTGTGTGCTGTTGAAATAAATGGTTTACTCTACTTCACTATTGGAAGCATCTCTTTTATTCCTTATATGTGGAGTGCAATTATCTAACATTCTGTCTGGATCCATCTGTGACCCATGTGGAGCTATTAAGCGAGTTGGCCGAGCATGAGAGTGCAAGGCATATACTGCTGGTGAGTGCGATTCCTTAGGGTGCGGTAGCACTGAACACAGGTGGTGTGGTGGAAGATATTTTTTTCAAGTCACTTCAAGAATTTTGTTTAAAGACACTTCAAAACTTTATTTGCTTCAGGATTTTTCATTCACTTTTCTGTCACTTTTTGAAACATTATCACTATAAGTAACAGTTTATGGACTTTTGTTTGGATTTGTTTCCCTTTTTTGGACACCTGCAAAAATATATAATCACACTTCACTTTAATTTTTCACTTTATGTATATAGGTGATTAATTGTGTTGTTGTTTTTTTAGCACTGTTTATACATATTTTTCAGTATTGTTTACACAGGTTAAATATTTAGTTTATTCACAGACACTGTGATTATTAGCGCTACTGTTTTTATTCATTTAAAATCACTTTACAGATAAACAGATAGCAATGTGGCCTTGCCCAACATTAACATGCTTTTGATGTGTAAAGTGGATTTGTCCTGGAACGTTTTGTATGTGAACACATCACAATACATGTATACATATAATTAATAATATAATATCCTACATAAATCCACCAACATATTACAACAGGCGGCTGTTCTTCTGGGTCAATAGTACTGGTTATAAAGGCAACAGCGGGAGTGATACAAGACTAGACAAATCTGGGATCCATACAAGCAAAAGAGCCAGTGGGCATGCTCAATTACCTTGGATTTTGGTATAGTATCCCAGGTATTTTCATCATCCCCCCTGGTACACATTACCTGTCCACGAATCCCTAATGTGATATGAAGGGCAAATGTGCAATATCGACCTTCTACTCTCTTTAAAAAGCTTAAATGTGAAATGTGTTGAGGAAAAAGACCATTCCCCTTATGCCTTCATAAATTTTGATGAGGTCATGGTCATGCCTAACATCATGAGATAACATTGAGGGGAGGGATCATATAGAGAAGGTTACTATGCACTATGATCATGTTCTAATATATATTACTAAAAGTTGGTCTTTACTTTTGCATAAGGATTTTTATATGAAAGTTGTGCTACCCCTATAGGATCCGCTGGATAGGATGGGTCCTCTCATCTTTGCCTTAATGTTCTGAAGAACCTCAGCCCTTTTGACACACCAAGTTGAGTGTACAAACATACAATATCACAGGAATTCACTGAAAGTAATACTTTCAATATAATATAATATTTCAAAGAAAAAAAACAAAAGAAACAGGCAAACTTAATATATTATCACCCAATATGGTTGGTAACTAGGCAAACATATAATAGATTAACAATGGTAATAACACAATTTAGCATACAAAGTGATTAACGTTAGGAAATATGCATACGATGACATTTGAGGTCCAGATCAGCATAAACAGTAGCAAGGCCACCTCAAGTATAGCAGTGAGCAGTAGTAAAATGTAATCTACCAAGTGCTAAAATGATACTGCCAGAGTGCATTTATGGTGGCAATGCTAGTCCTAGACCGATTAGGTATGCACTGTCCAAAAGAAAAGGAGGATGGTAGAGGAGGGGAGCATACAGAGTGAGATCCAGGTAAGGCTACCAGGGTAAAATAGCGGCAGAGGGTCTTAATCAGGGTTAATCAGGGTTAATTATAAAAAGTACAAAATTTATTTATTTCACAATTTGCGCATAATATAATAATTCTTAATGTGCCTACAAATATATATCTTGACAGCTTCACTCACAATACTACAATAGTTTAAAAAACACTAAGAAGTAGTGCTATGAAAACAGACAAGAAACAGAAAAAATACAAACACTAATTCAAAAACAATGTCCGGACACAGCTATCATTCACAAAAGAGCTGTCATGCGATAATGATCGCATTAGTTCAAAAATATAAAAAATAATTATTTAATAGTATTCATTTCAACAGCTTCTTTGTGAATGGCCCCAGAGGGATCTAGGTCACTTCCTAACCTCCCTAAAACTGAAAACCTGCTAAGCAGTTATTGAGTAACCTAATTAGAAGTAATTGCTATATAGTGAGATGAACGATGATCTGGTCCTGTTAGGTAAATCGTTTAGAGCATTAAATTTGATGACAGTCCACTGGTGCTATAAGTTGGAGTTTAATTAACATCCAAGATTTTTTTGAACAGTGAATCCCCTTTCTCAAAAGATGGCACAAAATCTAAAGTCAAACACCAAAAACAAGGAGAAGGCTCTAAAAACGCAGAGTGGGGGGTCACGTACACAAAGTCAAAAGAGATAACCCTTGAGGATCAGGAACCATTTAAAACCGACATGAAGTTTAACCTGTCAGCCTTCCCCTTAGCCCCAAGACACAGAAAAGTATTCTTTAGATCCCTGTATTAAAGAAGAGATGCATCGGTCTCAGGTGAGTCACCTTAAGATGCAGATGACCAGAAGGACCTTGACATCCTGAACTCCTTACTGGATGAGAACGAGGATTTCTCAGCAGTAGGTTGTTCAACGAGGAGGATTGCGGACCTTAATATATGATCTAAGAAGATGCCCCCTCTTAGTAAGAACGGCTTGCTACACCTTTAACTTGAAATGGCTCAAATGGACCTAAGTAGATTAAAGTGGACACAGAAAGGCCTTGATAACTTATCACAAGAGGAATGAAGTGCCCTGACTGAAATGAAAGAAGCCAAAAATATTGTTTTTAAAAAAAGTGATAAAGGGGACAATGTCGTCCTGATAAGTTTTATGAGACTGAAGCCAAACAACTGCTGGGGGACCTTATGACTTATAGGAGACTTGACCAAGACCCCTTCCCCGAGGTAGTATGGGAATTGAATAGGAAGCTTGTTGAGGCGAGAGATGTGGGCCTTTTGAGTCTATGCGAATTTGAGTATCTCATGGGGGAGTTCAATGTGCCCACCTTTTATATTATTCCAAAGGTGCACAAATGTCCTGAAAAGCCAGCTGGGAGACCGATTGTCTCGGCGGTCCAGGGACCTTTGGAAAGAATTGGTTGGTACTTGGAATCTCTCCTCAAGGAGATGGGCATAGGCCTAAAATCCTACGTCCATGACACGCGTCACATACTTTGAAAGATCGCAGATCTGAATAGTACCACTGGATTGGCGTAGGGCCAATATGGTGCCTATATTTAAAAAGGGAACAAAGTCTTTACCAAGTAACTATAGACCTGTTAGTTTAACTTCTATAGTCGGGAAGATACTGGAGAGTCTAATAAAAGACCACATAGACGAGTTCTTGCTGAAAAAAATAATTTCAAGCAACAGGCAGCATGGATTCATGAAAGACAGAAGTTGTCAAACAAAGCTGATTTCTTTTTATGAAGAGATAAGTAAAACCTTGGACAGAGGGGTGGCTGTGGACGTGGTATACTTGGATTTTGCAAAAGCATTTGACACAGTTCCCCACACATGGCTCATGTGTAAGGTAAAGTCTACAGGCTTGGAAATATCAGTTTGTAAATGGATAGAAAACTATCTAAAAGACAGAATTCAGACAATAGTGGTTAATGATTCGTAATCTGAATGGTCACACAATCAAAGTATCTGTCTTAGAAGTTTTGGGGTGTAGTGCTTCAACTCTTCTGTCAGCCCCACTCAGTAATAATCAAGTTTAAAAAAATCATTCATTTACGAATTAAAATGTATTTTAGAAATAAAAAACAGTGCAAGGTAAGCTACAAGTCACCAGATTCAAAGCTTACACAAAGCAAAGGACGCCTCGTGTGACAGTGCTGATTGGGCAGGTGCTGTCACATGAGTAAATCACATGCCTCTTTGTACCTGGAAGTACCAGGTATTTTCTTTGACTTCTAGTGTTGATTGGAGCAAGCAGCTTTGTGCTCATTGAAGCGGTCTCTCACCCTGTGACTTGATACACTGTTGCAGTTTGATCAATGCAGAAGAGGAGACTGAGGAAATGCTTCCTCCTGTCTGCAGCAAACTGATGACATAATTTTAGTTTAGACAAAATCCCTGGACTGATGCTCAAAGGTGGCTCTTTAATGATAAAAGGCAAACTTTTTTTCTTTTTCCTATAGCACGTCTGCAGTACAATGTGCAACATTTATTAATGCAGACTACTGAAGGCTACTGAAAGGATCGCTAACCACCAATCCTGACAATTAAGCATTTGCACAATATTGTAAATAAAATACAGCAAGCAAGTGACATGTAAAAGTTACATAATTAGTAAATTAGTAAATGTTATAAAATATAAAGAAAAATGTGTACCCACTGAACACACACCACAGTGATCCCTTGGAAATATCTTTCAAATTTAAAAGATTTATTTTTTAACCCCCCCCCCCCCAACCCTTAAAATGATCTAAAAGTGCCCTCTATCTATTCTTGTAATGTAAATGCCAGAACACAAAGATATAGACCAGCCATCCTCAACGAGGGATCCTCCAGAGGTTACTAAAGTGGTGATTTACTAAAACTGAAGAGTGCAGGCAGTGTAATCAATAGACATGTGCTCAATGAAAAAAATCAGTTTTGTTTCATTTCAATTTGTTATATACATAAATTTATTTTGTAAATTTGTTTAACCACTTCGCATCCGGCCGTAGCCGAATGACGGCCACAGCGCGGATGCCAAATCCCGGGAGGCCGTCATATGACGGCCTCCCCTTTCCTCGTTCCCTGTGCGCGCTCACGAGCGCGCAGCAGGGAAATTCTGTGTTGGCCGTGTCCCTCGGACACGGCCAATCACAGATCGCTGTAAACGGCCAATAACAGCGGCCGTTTACAGTGCGATCGCCCTGGCCAATGAGAGATGATCTCATATGTAAACATATGAGATCATCTCTCAGCGCCGCTCCTCCTCCTCACACAGAGACAGCGTGTGAGGAGGGGGAGATGAACGGCTGCAGCGCCGTAAGTTTTTTAAAAAAATAAATAAATAAAGTGACATCCCCAGTGCCATCCCCAGTGCCATCTGCCAGATCCATCCCCAGTGCCATCTGCCAGATCCATCCCCAGTGCCATCTGCCAGTGCCATCCCCAGTGCCATCTGCCAGTGCCATCCCCAGTGCCATCTGCCAGTGCCATCCCCAGTGCCATCCCCAGTGCCATCTGCCAGTGCCATCCCCAGTGCCATCTGCCAGATCCATCACCAGTGCCATCCCCAGTGCCATCTGCCAGTGCCATCCCCAGTGCCATCTGCCAGTGCCATCTGTCATCAGTGCCATCTGTCATCAGTGCCACATATTAGTGCCATCTGTCATCAGTGCCACCTGTCAGTGTCACGTGCCATCTGTTATCAGTGTCACCTGTCATCAATGCCACGTATCAGTGCCATGTGCCGTCTGTCATCAGTGCCACGTATTAGTGCCATCTCGCATCAGTGCCACGTATTAGTGCCATCTCGCTTCAGTGCCACATATTAGTGCCACGTGATATCAGTGCCATGTATGAGTGCCATCTCTCATCAGTGCCACATATTAGTGCCATCTGTCATCAGTGTCACGTGTCATCAGTGCCCCGTATTAGTACCATCTGTCATCAGTGCCACGTCAGTGTCACGTGTCATCAGTGCCACGTCAGTGTCACGTGTCATCAGTGCCACGTCAGTGTCACGTGTCATCAGTGCCACGTCAGTGTCACGTGTCATCAGTGCCACGTCAGTGTCACATGTCATTGTCCTGGTGCTCCAGGGCCTTCAAAAGTGTAATAGGTAGTCAACAATTTAGATGTGTAATTTATGCTCCCAGAACACGTGATGGCGCTCCCTGCATGTTGGGCCTCTCTATGTGGCCAGGCTGTGGAAAAGTCCCACACATGTGGTATCGTAATAATCAGGAGGAGTAGCAGAATTTATTTTGGGGTGTCATTTGTGGTATACACATGCCATGTGAGAGAAATAACCTATTACAATGACAATTTTGTAGAAAAAAAATAAAAAATAAAAAAATAATTCATTTTGCAAAGAATTGTGGGAAAAAATGACAACATCAAAAAGCTCACCACGCCTCTTACTAAATACCTTGGAATGTCTACTTTCAAAAAAGGGGTCATTTGGGGGGTATTTGTACTTTCCTGGCTTGTTCGGGTCACAAGAAATGAGATAGGCCACCAGTACATCAGGTGTGATCAATTTTGTATGATTCGCACCACAGCTTGTAGAGTCTGTAACTTTCACAAAGGCCAAATAATATCCACTAATTTGGGTTATTTTTACCAAAGATATGTGGCAGTATAAATTGTGGCCAAAATTTATGAAGAAAAATTAATAATTTGCTAAATTTTATCACAGAAACAAAGAAAAATGCGTTTTTTTTTCAAAATTTTCGGTCTTTTTTCAATTATAGCGCAAAAAATAAAAAAACCCAGAGGTGATCAAATACCACCAAAAGAAAGCTCTATTTGTGGGAAAAAAAGGACAAAAAATTCATTTGGGTACAGTGTTGCATGACTGAGTAATTGTCAGTCAAAGCGTGAGAGCACCGAAAGCTGAAAATTGGTCTGGATGGGAGGGGGGTGTTGGTGCCTGGTAGGCAAGTGGTTAATTTGTTTTCGGAATTCATGTTGTTTATTCTGATTCAAATAGATTCGATTTTTTTAAATTTGAATCAAATTCCTTTCGAATTGCATTCAAATCGATTTCCATTCAAAATCAAATTTAATTCTATTTGAATTTTGGAAGATGGTTATATTCTTTCTATTCCATTCTATTATTATGTTTTTTCGATTTTTCTATTTTTTTATTTTCTATTCTTTTCTTTTGTTTTCTATTATATTCTATTGTTTTCTATTATATTCAAATTTATTTTATTCAAAATTAGAATTTCTTCTATTTGAAATTTGAATTTCTTCTATTTGAAATTTGAATTTCTTCTATTTGAAATTCAAATGTATTCTATTCGAAATTCGAATTTATTCTATTCGTAATTTGAATTTCTGAAAACGGTTATGTTGTTATAGTCTTTTATTTTACTCTATTCTTTTCTATTGTTTATTCAATTCTATTGTTTATTCTATTCTATTGTTTTCCATTCTATTATTTTATTTTCTATTCTTTTCTTTTTTATTCTTTTCAAATTAGAATTTATTATATTCGAATTTCAGAAGATAGTTATAATCTTTCTATTTCATTCTATTCTATTTTTTTTATTCTGTTCTTTTATTTTATATTCTATTTTGTTCTGTTTTACTCTATCCTTTTATTTTATATTCGGTTCCTTTTTTTTAATTCTATTTTTTTCTATTCTTTTATTTCGTATTCCGTTCTGTTTTACTCTATTATATTATATTCTTTCCTATTCTATTTTATTTTCTTCGGAAATTCAAATTTGATTAGAAAGGTATTTTAATTTGATTAGAAAACTATTCTAATTAGATTTGAACACTATTCGAATTAGCTTCAAAAACTGTTCAAATTCGAATTCCATCCAAAATTTTGATTCGTCATTTCGGATTCGTTTAAATTCGTTACTATTGTAATTTGGAAATTCATATGCATCCAAATTTCTGAATAACAAATAATTTGTGCAAATTTCAAATCAGAATTAAACGAACCGCACATGTCTAGTAATCAATGAAAGGGCTTTTCTCAATGGAGGAGAGTGCAGAAGGGGACGTATCCCTTTTGGGTCATCTTTGGTGCAGCTGAGGCTGGAAACCGGAGGCTGTTACCCCCTACAGTGCCAGAAGTTCAGCAGCAGGTAGAGGACAGGGCAGCCCTGCAGTCAATATTTTGGCAGAATCCAGCAGCATGCACAATATGGGACATACTTTAACACAGGTAAGTAATGTAGCTAAAGCTGTAGAGTAAAAAATGTTTTATAGCTGAACGTTTCCTTTAACCACTTGCTGACAGCCGCACACTGATGTATGTCGGCAGAATGGCACAGGCAGGCAAATGAGCGTACGCCTGCCGCACGCCGTGGGAGCGTGCCCGCGGGTCCCGGGAACTCGATGTTTGCCGGCGGCCCGCGATTGCTGTGTAGAGAGGTAAATTGGAGAGATGCCTATGTAAACAAGGCATTTCCCCGTTCTGCCTAGTGACATGACAGGGATCTACTGCTCCCAGTGATCAGGAGCAGTGATCGCTGTCATGTCAGTGGAAGCCCACCCCCCACAGTTAGAACACCTCCCTAGGACACACTTAAACCCTTGATCGCCCCCTAGAGTTTAACCCCTTCCCCGCCATTGCCATTTACACAGTAATCAGTGCATTTTTATTGCCAATGGTCCCAAAATGGTGTCAAAAGTGTCCAATGTATCCGCCATAATATCGCAGTCATGATAAAAATTGCATATCGCCGCCATTACTATTAAAAACAAAATTAATAATAACGCTTATTGAGATTTTTTTTTCATAAAGATTTTAATAAGCAAATTAACAAGGAACATAGTAATAAATACAGATAAGTGCAGTCAGAACAAACCAACTTTTGATACAGCGCAAAAAAATAAAATTCACAAATAGTAGGCACGTGGGCATCTTCAGGACATATGCATTCATACAGTGGTGTGAAAAAGTGTTTGCCCCCTTCCTCATTTCCTGTTCCTTTGCATGTTTGTCACACTTAAGTGTTTCGGAACATCAAACCAATTTAAACAATAGTCAAGGACAACACAAGTAAACACAAAATGCAATTTGTAAATGAAGGTGTTTATTATTAAAGGTGAAAAAAAATCCAAACCATCATGGCCCTGTGTGAAAAAGTGATTGCCCCCCTTGTTAAAACATACTATAACTGTGGTTGTCCACACCTGAGTTCAATTTCTCTAGCCACACCCAGGCCTGATTATTGCCACACCTGTTCACAATCAAGGCATCACTTAAATAGGAGCTGCTTGACATAGTAAGGTCCACCAGAAGATCCTTAAAAGCTACACATCATGCCGAGACCCAAAGAAATTCAGGAACAATTGAGAAAGAAAGTAATTGAGATCTATCAGTCTGGAAAGGGTTATAAAGCCATTTCCAAAGCTTTGGGAATCCAGCGAACCACAGTGAGAGCCATTATCCACAAATGGCGAAGACATGGAACAGTGGTGAACCTTCCCAGGAGTGGCCGGCCGCCCAAAATTACCCCAAGAGCGCAGCGACGAATCATCCAAGAGGTCACAAAAGACCCCACAACAACGTCCAAGGAACTGCAGGCCTCACTTGCCTCAGTTAAGGTCAGCGTTCATGCCTCCACCATCAGGAAAAGACTGGGCAAAATGGCCTGCATGGCAGAGTTCCAAGGAGAAAACCACTGCTGAGCAAAAAGAACATCAAAGCTCGTCTCAATTTCTCCACAACACATCTTGATGATCCCCAAGACTTTTGGGACAACATTCTGTGGACCGATGAGACAAAAGTGGAACTCTTTGGAAGGTGTGTGTCCAAGTTTATCTGGCGTAGAAGGAACACTGCATTTCAGAAAAAGAACATTATACCAACAGTAAAATATGGTGGTGGTAGTGTGATGGTCTGGGGCTGTTTTGCTGCTTCAGGACCTGGAAGACTTGCCGTGATAAAAGGAACTATGAATTCTGCTGTCTACCAAGAGATCCTGAAGGAGAATGTCCGACCATCTGTTCGTGTACTCAAGCTGAAACGAACTTGGGTTCTGCAGCAGGACAATGATCCTATACACACCAGCAAGTCCACCACCGAATGGCTGAAGAAAAACAAAATGAAGACTTTGGAGTGGCCTAGCCAAAGTCCTGACCTGAATCCTATTGAGATGTTGTGGTATGACCTTAAAAAGGCCGTTCATGCTCGAAAACCCTCTAATGTAACTGAATTAGGACAATTCTGCAAAGATGAGTGGGCCAAAATTCCTCCAGGACGCTGTAAAAGCCTCATTGCACGTTATTGCAAACGCTTGGTTGCAGTTGTTGCTGCTAAGGGTGGCCCAACCAGTTATTAGGTTTAGGGGGCAATCACTTTTTCACACAGGGCCATGATGGTTTGGATTTTTTTTCACCTTTAATAATAAACACCTTCATTTACAAATTGCATTTTGTGTTTACTTGTGTTGTCCTTGACTATTGTTTAAATTTGTTTGATGTTCCGAAACACTTAAGTGTGGCAAAGGAACAGGAAATGAGGAAGGGGGCAAACACTTTTTCACACCACTGTATAAGAGAGAGCAATAGGGCCGGAGCCTTTATTGTCCTAATTCAAGTTCCAACTGCTTATTAAAGTGGTGGGACACCCTGAAAACAAAAACTTGAAAAAATGTTAGTAAAAAATGTTAGTAACAATTTAAAATGAAAATAATTATTTTTTTTTACTTACCAGAAATGGCTGTTGCTAGGCAGATCGTCCTCATCTGCCTTCTTCAGTGATCTTCTCTCCTTCCGTCTTCTAGTGAATGGGGCGCGGTGTGTTGTGGGAACAACACACCGCGTTCCCCATTCACAAATAAGACTCGCGCATGCGCAGTAGGCTGCGCGCCGACTTGCGCATGCGCAGTAGGCTGCGCGCCGACTCGCGCATGCGCAGTAGGAAACGTGAAGCCGCTTCCCTTACTGAGGATCCGGATCGCCGAGGGACAGCTCGTCCTCCACGAACGACATCGCGGGCGCCCTGGGAGGGTAAGTGTACTTATTAAAAGTCAGCAGCAACTTTTTTTTTAGCTGCTGACTTTTAAAAAAACATTTTTTCAGGTGAAACCCCCCTTTAACCTTGCTGCTTGACATAGTGCCTCAGGCGTCTATAACATTGCGCCTGTAAGATAGTAAAAGAGGAATAAAAGGGCAAAAGTTATTGAGATTTTTTTTACCAAAAATACGTAGAAGAATACATATCGGCCTAAACTGAGAAAAACTTTTTTTTTATATATTTTTGGGGTATATTTTTTATAGCAAAAAGTAAAAAATATAGCTTTTTTTTTTCAAAATTGTCGCTCTTTTTTTGTTAATATCGCAAAAAATTAAAACGTGGTCAAAAAAAGGTGATCAAATACCACCAAAAGAAAGCTCTATTTGTGGGAAAAAAAAGTTGTTTGGGTGCAATGTCGCACAACTGTGGGTATAGAATGGGGTATATGGAATTGTATGATATTATTATTTTTTTTTTTTTTTTGCGGTTGAACTGGATGGACTTGTGTCTTATTTCAACCTAACTAACTATGTAATTATGTAACCGCGCAATTGTCAGTTAAAGCGACGCAGTGCCGTATCGCAAAAAGTGCTCTGGTCAGGAAGGGGGTAAAATCTTCCGGGGGTGAAGTGGTTAAAGTCCTGATAACTGTGGGTAACTTTCAGATTCTCTTAAAAATTGTTGTTGGTCGAGTTCTTGCAACAAACTATAGAAAGTCTGGCAAGCTGCTTATAAAGGGCTGCAGGGAACAATGTTTATGAAGAGATGTAGTACTGTCCACTCAGTGAAAACATTGGTTGGCTCAAACAAACGAACAATAGAAGGAAAGGCGGAAAATGAGTGTAATAACAGAAATCAAAGGAAGACTGAAAGTTGTTTTTTGAAAGTTGACCATCTTTGTGATCTTGTTAGAAATAATAATGGCAATAATTCAGAATTAGTCCTTGTGGATTTCATGTTGTGTGACATTCTCATATCTCTGCCATGCCTTTTCATTTAACTCAGTGTGTGATTTCCACAAATAGTTTTGGTATTGATTGATATTTTTGTGTTCTTTACACCACGATTAGGAGTCTGCGGTGCCTTATTCGCTTGCTGAAAAGGTGGTTTGGTACACCCAGCATGTCACTAACTGTCACATGAAAAACCTCCCACACACACACACATGTACTGGAACATGTGGTGTACTTATTGCACTCACCTACTGCTGATCACAGCTATAGCGAGGAGCTGAAATGATCGCATACAGGCTCCACCACTGTAAGTAACTCCACATACTAATATGATGCTTTGATTGGCGATTCCAATCCACATATTGTATTAATTATTTAACGTGATTGTACAGGAAATAAAAAAATAAATAAAAATAAACATGTCATACTTACCTGCCCTGTGCAATAGTTTTTCACAGAGCAGCCCCGATCCTCCTCTTCTTGGGTCCCCCGGCGGTGCTCTGCCTCCCATAACATGCCGCTTGCTATGAGGACAGTCATGCATGCTTGCTCTTGAGCCAGCTCTTTGTGTCCATAAGACAGATACCATGGCTCAGCCCGCCCTCCACTCCTGAGTCCTGCCTCACTGGCTGTGATTGACAGGAGCCAATGGCTCCTGCTGCTTCACCTCAGCCAATCAGGTGGGAGAGACCCGGGAAAGCCTCGGCTCTCATGCACATTGTTGGATCAGAATTGAGCTTAGGTAAGTATTAGGGGGGCTGGACACTGAAGGTTTTTACCTTCGGGCATAGAATGCCTGAAGGCAAAAGACCTTCAGCCTTTCCAACCACCTTAGGCTGGGTTCACATCTGATGCGGCTCCCAGCAGGAGTCCAGTGTGTCCCAGTTCCCCGTTTCAGGTACAATTTCAGCCCAAATTTTTGGCTGAATTCGGCAGACCCGATAAGGCAGAGATAGCTGCAAAAGTGATCTGCAGCCAGGTGAGAGGACCTTCACTGTCAGAACTGGTGTGCGGGCAGCTGGACTAGAGCCTAATAGCACCCAGCTTCTCTGGAAGACCCAACTACTGTGAAGACCTCCTCATTGCTACCAGAGTATTCCAGTTTTATCGTGGTGGCATTTCTATGAAAAGTCCATGTTCTTTGCCACTCTGAACTGCTTTGGCATTATTTCTACTTTGCACCTGTTAAGTAAATTGCAAGTTACAATTATTCCCTGTATGATCATTTGCCTGATTACCCATCTTGGTAACCGGCAGCTTGGGCTCACAGCACTGCTACAGTGAAGGACGCTCACATGCCATTACTTGAGTGCAGTTCAGTCCTACAGTGAGGACTAGCTGCCCACCACTGTTGTCTGCCAGGGACCTGGGACATCTTTGAACCAGGAAGAAGATACCGCATTTAGGGAATTTTTTAACTCAGAAAAAGTGGATAGAAGGACTTTGGGGTGAGTGGCTGCAGATGGGATTTACATAGAATTTGTAGTGTCTTTGTGAAATTAATATGCTCGGTGATCTTGTTTTACTGAAGTGTGTGAACCAAGCGCTGTCTAATGAAAAATCCTGTGCAAAACGACATTATGTCGCTCCATACAAATGGTGTTAAAATTCTAAAAATTCTAAAAATTCTTTGGTTATGCAAACCGATTGTTGCAGCAGCTGTTCGGGTGGCTGGTCTCAGACGATCTTGGGGGTGAAGATGCTGGATGTGGAGGTCCTGGGCTGGTGTGGTTACACGTGGTCTGCGATTGTGAAGCCAGTTGGATGTACTGCCAAATTCTCTGAAACGCCTTTGGAGATGGCTTATGGTATAGAAATAAACATTCAATACAAGGGCAACAGCTCTGGTGGACATTCCTGCAGTCAGCATGCCAATTGCACGCTCCCTCAAAACTTGGGACATCTGTGACATTGTGCTGTGTGATAAAACTGCACATTTTAGAGTGGCCTTTTATTGTGGCCAGCCTAAGGCACACCTGTGCAATAATCATGCTGTCTAATCAGCATCTTGATATGCCACACCTGTGAGGTGGATGGATTATCTTGGCAAAGGTGAAGTGCTCACTAGCACAGATTTAGACAGATTTGTGAACAATCTTTGAGAGAAATAGGCCTTTTGTGTACATAGAAAGCCGTAGATCTTTACGTTCGGCTCATGATAAATAGGGGCAAACACAAAAGTGTTGCGTTTATCATTTTGGTCAGTGTAGTAAAAAAATAAATATTCCATATTTTGTAGACGCTATAACTTTTCAATATACGCTTCTTAGGATTTTTTTTACCAAAAATATGTAGCAGAATACATATTGGCCTAAATTGAAGAAGAAATTAGATCAAAAAAAAAAAATTATTGGATGTGTTTTAAAGCAGAAAGTAAAAATTATTTTATTTTTTTATCAAAATCTATGTTTTTTTTTGGTTTATAGCGCAAAAATTAAAAACCGCAGAGGTGATCAAATACCACCAAAAGAAAGCTCTATTTGTGGTGAGAAAAAGGACATACCGTATATACTCGAGTATAGGTCGACGAGCCGAGGCCCCTAATTTACCACAAAAAAACTGGGAAAACGTATTGACTCGTGTATAAGCCGAGAGTGAGAAATGCAGCAGCTACTGTAAGTGGAAAAGAGGGTCAACAATGCCCATCTGCAGCTGCATGCCTCCCTGTGTCCTGTACATACCCCCCTGTGTCCTGTACATACCCCCCTGTGTCCATTGCAGCCTACCTGTGCCGATCTGCATCCTCTGTGTCCTGTGTATGCCTCCCTGTGCGATCTGCATCCTGTGTCCACCATTGCAGACTTCCTGTGCCGATCATTAGATGCCTCCCTGTGCGATCTGTGTCTGCCATTGCAGTCTTCCTGTGCAATCTGTGTCCACCATTGCAGTCTTCCTGTACGACCTGCATCATGTGTCCCCCATTGCTGATCCTGCCGATCAACGTGTAAGGCAAAACAGACGGCGGCCATTCCAATATACAAAAGCCGCGCCTCCTCCTCATCCGTGATAGGAGGAACACTCTGTTTTCCCAGCAGTCAGTGTTCAGGGTTCCGCCTATCACGGACATCCTCTCATCCTCGTCCATGAGATAAAAATGACAGGCCGTCCGTGATAGGCGGAACACTGACTCACTGCTGGGAAAATTAGTGTTCCTCCTATCACAGATGAGGAGGAGGCGCGGCTTTTGAACACTGCAATGGCCGCCGTCTGTCTGCATGTCTGTCTGATTATGTAGGCAGATGGCAGTGACTCGAGTATAAGCCGAGGGGGGCACTTTCAGCCCTAAAAAAAGGGCTGAAAATCTGGGCTTATACTCAATTATATACGGTACATTTTATTTGTGTACTGCGTTGCACGACCGCGCAATTGTCAGTTGAAGTAACGCCGTGCCGTACCACAAAAAATTACCTGGTCATGTAGGGGGGTAAACCTCCTGAAGCTGAAGAGGTGTAAGTGCAATCCGTACTTCAATTTTCTTGTGCCAATGGTGTGCAATGAAAGGCCATAAAGTACTGTGCTCTGCTCCTCATGTGCCCTCACTCACCAACTTTCAGTGGGTATACTGTAGGGCTTGTTAGAAAAATGACAATCCTCAGATTTCTGCGATGGGTGATACACCGCTCTTTCACTTGCTCCAGCAGGATGACAGGTCTCAAATGTGCATGTTATAAAAGGAGAATCAGGAGATATCCATAGCATAATTGCATTTTTATTAAAAAACTTTTTATAAAAAAACAAATTGGACACATATTATTCTTGGATCAAAGCATGTAACTCTGGTTTGGAACACAATGTCCACGGTTTGCGCTCCAAATACCGGACATGGAGTCATCTGACGCTTCCGGGGGGGGGGGGGGGGGGAGCGAAATGCATAAGGCAGGCGGGAACTTCCTATGATGTCACATCCAGTATTTGGAATGCAAACCACAGTCATTGTGTTCCAAACCAGTGTTTTGGCTCTTAAGAATGGTATCCTGGATGATGCCTGCAGCTGCATCATCCTGGTATAACCACTTGAAGTCTGGCAGTAAATGAGTATGTTGCTGGTTGTTAAATAATGAACATAATCCACACAGTAATACCTCAGAAAGCACCTGCTTACATGGTGGCTGTATTAGCTTTCTTTTTAAGGCTTAGTAGATTATCTGCATGTACAAAACAATAATGACCAAAAAGTGTGCACTCATTTCTGTGGAATGAATAGACTGAATGTTTCCTGCTTTTCCAACTATGCTTTGTGAACTACACAACTCCCTCCTCCCCATCTAATGGAGATGGGGGAAGGAGGTTTTTGTAGTCTAAACCAGGAGAGCAGCCCAGGGTGACTACACTGATTCTGATCCTCCATTGATACGGTACAGTGAATGAGCATTGCAGTCCTAGGACATGAAGTGTGTTACTGGCAGGATCATCAGGTGAAAAAGCAGGAAAAAAGCATGGAAAAAAGAAAATGAATGCCCCAACACATCTAAGAACTGGTAAGCTGATATACTGTATATTACATTTTTGTTTTTGGGTTTAGATACTGTATGCTTTGACTACTAA